>VUQG01022281.1:62255-82517 GCA_015106755.1 Etia nguti | reverse complement strand
CGCACACACACACACACACACACACACACACAGAATCCCTCAGGGCTCCTCCACCTCCTGATTGAGGAATGTTTTTCTCGCTCAGCCATCAACATAGGGGGGAAATTGTTTGTGCATGCGCCCATGTGCACAGGCTCAAGAGAGACAGCTCGTAGAATGCCTAAGTATTAGCAGCAAGACAGTGTCTCATGTCTTTGCAGGTCGAGGAGACAAAGTAAACAGCAAGCAAGCACAGTGGGAACATGACATGCTGTGCCTCGATCAGGTGGAAAGTTCCACTGCGCACGCATTGTTTTCCATCGGTAATTGTGCTATCAGAATAGATCACATTTGACTCATTATCGTTGCGTTTGATATGGAAGATGCATAGCATGAGAAAATCAGCTGCAAACCAAATTACAGAATGGAAAACCTTTTTTCTTTCTTCTTCTTCTCCACATAATGGCTGAGAAGACATCTTTCATCTTTTAAATCACATGTCAAATTGTTTTTTCTGGTAACCACTTGAGGCTGTCATTCGCTCGGAAGGACAATTTGTCAAAACAAAATACAAACGCCCAGTGGATGAGGTTATGAGAAGGATGCTCTGAAAGGAATGAAGGAATTCAGATTGCATGTTCTGAAAGAGAAAGAGATCCAGCTCTGTCCGTCGCTTGGATGAAGAATTATGATGTTAATGGTGCTCTTGTGGGATGATGAATGTGTAAAGACTTGTGTTTCTCCAGAGCCCGAGAGGTGTGCTTCCTCGCTCTCCGAAACCTTTGATATCACGACTTCCCTGCAGCGTGTCCGACCCTGGCAGGAACACCAACACTTATCCTCCCCTCTGGAAGGAGTGGGAATATTTGTATTTGTCAAAATGGTAGGAAAAAAGAAAAACTTTGCAAGCCAGAGAAAAACTTTTCCCACAGATCTGAGGTGCAACCTGGAAGCAACAGCCCTGCAGCAGCTAAAACTGGACATAATGGCGCATGTGTAATTGTGTGTCGATAAAGATATAACTGATGAAAACCAGTTAGCGTCTGTGGAAAAGTCAAAACAAATCCTGACGACTGTAAAAGTGTCTGAAAAAGAAGGGAGTTCCTAGGGCTTTGGGAGAAATTCTAAGAGTCCTCCAAAATCAGCTAAGTGTATGATCCAGGAAATACCACAAAGACATAAAGTTGTGTGAGAAGTTGAGAGGCTTCATGTGTAATTAGCCCTGCCTGTCCGCGCTCCACGTTTGATTTCAAGTTCTTGGATGGATGCAACAATTCTCAAGCAAAAGGTAAATATTTCACTGTGACCATAGGGCCAAACCTGACATCTGACTTATTTCACATAAATAAAGAAGGATACTCAAGCAAACGAGATCGATCAGCTCACCGTTTTTCACATTTATCAAAGCTGGTTGAACGCATGTTGGATTCATATCTAGAAACGTCTTTGATTCGCTTTTAGTAAAAGAAAACATTTTTTTTCCTTTGCTTGAAAAACAAACAGTGGCATTCTTTCCAATCGAGTCTACCGTATGTGCAGGCGCATATTTCTTTCCCCTTTCTCTCCCCTCCCCCCACCAATTCCAATCAATTCCTGATGGAATTACAGCATTATTCCATGGAAACTGCCTAACATGAGCAGGTGTTTCAGACTCTCGAGCTGATTGCCAGGCAGAGCAGGCCGGGGTGCAGCTGACTGTTAGCGCTAATGTGAAGTGACAGGGCCTCTGAAGCTGGGAATGGATTCATTGTGCTTTCCAGAGCCACTCTTAGAGTTATCAGGTTAACCACAGGTTAAATCGGAGAAAACACTTAGATCCAACGTTGTTGTTTTTTTCTGCCTGACAAGCTGAACTGCAGTTGATTAAACGTCAGCGTATTTCATTGCTAAATGCACTTTAAACACTTGATGCTGTGCTAAATCATAAAGAGATGAAAGTAAAGCATTCTTGGTCAAGACTGCCAGAATAAAGCAAAAGGATTTATTAATGATATATTCATCTTAAGAGTGTATTCAAGTGAATCATTTTTCAAGAGAATACTTCTCGTTGCGTACAAATTAATGATGGATGCTGTTTCTACTTCAATTATAACGCAGCATCTATGACACACATTTGTCTGTTTTATGAGGATTAAAAAATATCCATAAATCACACGCTGAACAAAAGCAGTTTTTCATTCTGCATGTCTTTCCATCCCTTTTTTAAAAAAATTTTTATGCATCTGGCTTTCTTCTGTACGGCAACGCCAAAGACACGAGAGTATCAACTTCGATTTGACATCCGCAGCAGGTGATTTGAAAGCACCGACACACTCCATAAATCCAATGAAGAACATGTTCACAGGCAAACAAAATGTCATCAATTCGACCAACTACCAGGTTTTCGATCGAAAACAGAAACCAGCAAGAATCTTGCTCACATCTGTTTCTTGTGACGCCAGCCGACAAATACATGAAATCATTCGCTAGAGAGGCGGAGTGGGTTGGAGGGAGAAAGAGAAAGAGAAAGTCAAGGTGGTTCTAATAAGAGAGCTATAGATAACCCTTCATTTATCTGAGACTAGGCCTCAAAGAATGTTAAATTCACACCACTGGTGAAAAGAGTCTTCTTTAATGAAAGCTGATACTTCTATCAGTCCTGGGCATCATCATCAGCTGTTGGCTGTTTTTAGCCAGCCATGCAGACAGCATTAAGGGTAAACACATGCAAAGCCTGAACCTGCACTCCCTGCACTGAACCCCTGAAAGGGAATAACTGAACAACTGCCATGGCAGCCTGGACGAGGAACAGAGACAGGACCACATCTGTTAGGCTCATGACTGCACCGACTGCAGCCTGTGCCCCTACGCAGAGAACAAAGTTTAAAAGCGAAAAGTCACATCCACCTTCAGACTTCTTCCACTTCGCCCCCTCATCAAAGCCCATCCAGCTCAAATAAACCTGCAGTTCATCCCCCAAAACACGATATCCCCAATAAAGACCATACTGTTTTTAAATCCGACTGTCAGGACAATAGTACTGAATACCGCAAAGATGACAGCACCTCTCAGTTTAAACTTCTTGTCAGCATTTAATATTGCAAGGCCGAGGGCATATGAGTGAAACCTTACGGGCCAGGTGCATCCGCAGGACAGTGTCAGACTCTGATTGAGGCACAGACAGAGGAGGCAGACGAAAAAGATGGGCTTTTGTGAGGACAATGAAAAAGCCATGTGTCTGTGGGTAGTTGCAGATCCCAAGGGTCAGAGATGTAAAATTTCATAATGTGAAGATCACTCTGCAAAACCTAAACAAGGCTGATTTTAACCTTGCTGCTCTCCACCTTTTCTGGAAAATGGTTCATGTCTGGACCTCTGGAATGTGTTTATGGAGGGCTGTCCACCTGACAAAACCATCGGGAGATATATGAACTACTGTCACAACTCACTTCAAAGGTTATGCTTATATCTTCCGAAGAAGCTACCGCTGTGTGTGTTCTGTCTCCATCATCCTAACATTAAACTCAACAGAAGGAAATGTACTTATCACCACAAATAGAAACCACCAGGCCAATGGCTCTGTTTCCCACAGCCTGTTAAAGTCATCCACTGTTTATTAGTATAACTAGTAAAGTTAAAGCATCACTGCTAACAAGGGGTTCATCATTGACCAACATTATGTTTGGGTTACAGGCTGAGTGTGGGTAAAAAAAATGTGATCACGACTACACTGCTAGGGATGCTTTCGGCAGACTAGCGCTGTCCTGATCTTTAATGAACTTTGGAAAGTTTTACACTCCAGATTATCATTATTATTATTATGTAATTTGTAAACCCTTTATAAACAGGAACAAGTAGTAATACTAACTGCAAGGATTACATACACTCCAATATACACTCACTTTACAAGGTACCGCTGTTCAGCTGTTCATTAACACAAACATCTAGTCAGTCAATCACATGGCAGCAACTCAAAATAGAGAAAGTATCCAGTGAGTGGCACTCACTTACTCAAGTCAGAGGAGAATGGGTAGACTATTACAAATGATAGGAAGACAATGGTAACCATTCAATTCAACCAAGTTATGCAGAAGAGCATCTTTGAACGCACAACAAATTGAATCTTGAAGCAAATGGGCTACAGCAGCAGAAGACCACACTGGGTGCCACTTCTGTCAGCAGGAACGAAGGAAAAGGAGGCTACAATTCACACTAGCTCACCAAAACTGGAGAATATATGTTGCCAGGTCTAATAAGTCTCAATTTCTGCTGCAACATTCAGATGGTAGAGTCCCAATTTGGTATAAACAACATGAAAGCATCAATCCATCCCGCCAAAATACCAGTCCATGTAATAACACCTATTCAAGTGTCTGGAGAGTGTACATGGAGAAGCTGTCTCTTTGTTTTAATGTTACATTGTTTTCACTGCTATATTTCAGTGTATTGCACATTGGAGTTAGCTGAGTTATGGTTTCTTACCCATTCCAATTCAAGTCCATAATTTGAGTTACAGTGGCTGCCATAGGACAAATATATTTTAGCCAAGAAAGATCAAAAACATTACATTTAGACATACTGTTTTTTCCTATATCTGTGGAAAACTGTCAGTCCACTGTTTACCTCAGCTGTCAATGCTAGGGTAAGAAGTGTCACCTTTATTTACTCTTGTTTACTCTTTACTCTTATTTACTCTTGAGGAGGCTGTACTTTGTAAAAGGAAACAGAGATGCTCACTTCTAAATGATGACAGACAGTTCACTGACATTTGATATCCTCAAATGTCAGCATGTGCTGCTGTTCTTGCCGCTGTTAGCTTATGTTCGTTTCTGTTAACTACTAGCCTCTGTTGGCTACTGTTAGCTGGGGTTAGTGAAAGTGTCTTTGAAGTGGATGTAGTTTTGTTGGACTCTGATGCAAAGACTGTCATATGATGTCAGAATGTAACCAAACTGTTTGTCACAGGGAAAGTGTGATTTTTAGGACACTCAAGCCTAACATTAGTTCGCATAATGTTAGCTTATAACTAGCTATTAGTTTTTTGCTAGCTTGCTGTCAGCTGTCCGGAGATGGGAAGGTTGCATGTCTAATCTGCTGACAATAAGTAAGTGCAAAAATATCAGGAATAAATGAGCACGTTAATACATGTTTTAGGTGTTAGAGACCTGACTTCAAAACTCAAAGATGGCACCTGCTCACTTCAATAAAAGTTGTGCTAAAATAGTTTGTCTTCTAGGTTCGCTTGCGCATTATCCATGATCATTTAAATATGCTATTGTAAAACTTGCATTGATTGAATAAGAAAATCAGAATAGGAACCATAAAGCCCACCATGCTTTGTAGTTGCTGTCTATGGTACAAAAACTCATTATATTATAAGATAGCTTTGTTAGCTCAATTAGCTAACTAGCTACTGAACTAAAAAAAAATCCTACTAGTTCTAAGTGGTACAATTAACTCTATAGCCCCGCACACCCATGCACACATTCGCTTTGCTCTTTTCTTCAGTTGCTTGAGCTCTCTGATGAAACGACATTTTGTGAGTAACACATCACTCTGAGGCACAAAGGTCTATTTCTGTCTCTCTCTTTATATACAAAGCTGCCTGCTGCCTCTATGAAATGCAGCTGTTGCCTTTACTAGAGCTGAGGGACCATGATAATTAATAACCTCACTTGTGCCTCACACGCAAAAGCCAATACGAGCAAGTTTAAAGTCAAAATACACACAATGCCATGACAAATTGTTCCATTTTTCACCCATGAAGTTGCTGTTTTGGTTTGCAATAGCCAGCAGTGTCTCGTATTCACTATGGAGAGCTTGGCATGGAGTTGATGTTGTGTACTCTTTGTTGATTTGTTTGAGGTTTTTGGAAACCTAAAATGAAGTTCATGATATCAGAGGATTTTAGAGGGATGCTGTCAGACTTTCAGAACAAGTGAAGGATGGAGAGAGACCAAACCACTTGTGGATTTGAGTGCTCGTTTCAAGTTTTGGAAAAACAATATGAACACATACACACAAGCAAACACAAAGCAGATAACATACACGTGTACCTAATCTCTGTGGCTCAAAATAGAGTGAGATTGTTTGAAAAAGCTGTCTGCTCTCTTATCCCACTGACAGATTTGAACCTGTGCACCCTTAACCACAAAGGGCAGACACAGTCCGGGTTTGATTCAAGCGCTGCATTGTAAAACAGAAGAAGATGTGAACAAGACTTAACTACAGAGACAGGGCCAAGAGGGCAGCTCTGTTTAAAACTGATATTCTGTTCTTTACCATCCAAAATATTTGACTACTAGAATCCCAGGCTGATCACATCCAAGTTAAATAGTTGGACATTTAGGGAAAATATGCTAGCCTAAGGTTAAAAGAGAACACTAATACAACCTCATGTCTGCATTTTTATTATGTTGTTGGACCCAGCAGTCAGATAAAGTCAGCTTTTTGCCTTTATTATAACAGAATGGTAGAGACCACTGGGGAAAAAGGATTGTAGAAGACACCCAGTAAATAGTTTGGGTTGGATTCAAGCCCAGGCCTCTGCTATAGCCTTACGACATACAGGTCACCTGCTAAACCCGGTAAAATATATTGACACCCAAAGAATTTTTTCAAGCTAGGACAGAAAAACTAAAATATCCTGGTTTGGAATATCTAAATTTACATATTCACTGGATTTTGAATAGTAGTTGTTAGCTTAAAAAACAAAGCAGAACTTTATGAATAAATACCACGAGATATCATGGCCTTTTTTAATCTATCACTACAGCTACTTTTGGCAACCAAGGATCTGACTGCTAGGGTCTCTAGCCTACAACCCTCCTCCAGGTGTGGGCCCACAGGAGGGCAAGACTGTGTTTTGGTGTAGGACCAGCCAGATCCCTATGGGTTAAGGCCTGGATGCTAGGCGCTGACCCTCAAGTTTTCTGCCAGACTTGGTTCCTCAGAAACACTGATCCTTTTCTTCATAGGGGTATTATTAGTGTTAGTCTGGCCCGTCATGCAGGGTTAGTATTCCTGTGAGTAGCAAATTGGCTTTGACAACATACCTCTTGGTATCATTCAGGCACACAAGTAGAGAGAAGTTGGTGCCCCAAGTGGAGTTTAGGTATCTCGGTGTCTTGCTCATGAGTGAGGGGGAGAATGGAGTGGGAGATTGTATAGGCTCGCCTGTGGACACAAGCTGTGCAAAATAACAGAAAGAATAAAACTGTGGGTACAAGTGTTACAATGAGCTTCCTCTGTAGGATGGCTGGGGTCTCTCTTAGAGACGGGGTGACAAGGTTGTTCATTTGAGTAGACCTAATACGTCTCTACATCAGAAAGGGTCCAGTTAAGGTGGCTTTGGCATTGGAGTAGGACAAGTCATAGGTGCCTCCTATAAGTGTTTTGGAAATATCCAAGAGTAGACCACAGGGCCGATCCAGGTCACACTGGAGAGGTTACATGTCTAAGCTGGCTTGGGAATGCCCCTGTGTGCCCCCAGAAAACTGGAGGAGACGGCTCTGAGAGGGAGGCCTGGGCATCTCTGCTTAGACTGTTGCTCCTGTGACCCAGACCTGGGTAAGTGGCAGAAAATGATGGATGGATGGATGGGGAAACACCAGAGAAAGCATGGCTACGTTGGGATGACTCAACAAAGGACAAACAAAGGGGAAACTGAGACAGGAGGAGAACGATGCTGAGGCTAGTCACGAAAGACAAGACAAGGGAAGTAAAGTTAAAAAAAAACACGTGACGCACGTGACCAAGGTTAACAAAGTAAAACAGGAAATAACAAAACAAAGGAACATCCCTGATGGAGACTTGACACAACAACAAACAACAAAAAACAAATTCAGAGAAGGAGACTGAACCAGACATGGAAACACAGGAGAGGTGAAAATACACAGAAGCAAACCAGGAAACGCTGTTCTAAGAAAAATACAAAACTCTGGGTCCAAGATCAAGGGACCATGACAATATTACAATAGCATTTGCAAAATAATGTATTCATTTCAAATTTTTATTTTGATGAGATGCTTTTTGAATGGGTATCGGAGACATTTTGGAACCCCTGACAACCAGTGCAGTTACAATGAAAGACATTCATGCATCATTATATGCATCTTAAACCTTTTTTTTTTTTTCACTTAATTGATTTTAATGGTATAAATGGGGAAAAAAACGCAATGTGTTATATAGTGTAGTGGTTAACAAATTCACCTAACTTGTGACAGACAACTCCATTCATGACCAGGAAGTGACACAAATCCCTAGGAGGATTGTGTCAGGAAGGGTGTCCGGCAGAAAAGGTTGCAGATCCATTGTTGATGAGCAAGCAGCCAAAATCTAGAATTTCTGTTGCATATGCAATGCATATCTCTGAAAACAATATAACTGAAAGCATATTGTGAATTTTCTCAATAACCTTTGATTGTTCATTGTATTTATTTTTGTAAGATCTCCTGAAAAGCTCACTTTGTTTTTGTTCTTTCCTCTCTCTTGCCAGCCTAATCTGTAATGTATTATGTCTTTTATTGTTTTCTTACCTGTGTAAATAAATGTACTAAATTACACTTTCAGTTAGAATCCAAAAAACAAATTAGCTTTTTAGATTCTTACGGCTTTTACTAAACTTTGTGAACAAATCCAGCCCGAACCAAACTGGAAGTTCACCACAAAGACGCCGTTCAAAGTGAAATGGAAAATCAGAATGAACCAAAGAGTCATTGTTCTACCACCATGTGTCTAATAACTACTTTTATCTTTGCCCACATTTTTCTTTCTCTTTCTAATCCCCTACACGTCGACTCAAACAAGGAAATGAAAACTTCTATTTGATTCCATAAATCCATTTGGCACGTAAACAAAGCCTCCTCTCAGTGTGTGATCCCAAAGAGAGGCAGTGCCTCATCAAATTACCACCGCTATTCATATCTGCCTCTGCCCTACTGGAAAGATTTCGGTAGAGACCAATCCCATCTTTCTTCAGCGATCTTAATTGTCCACTGTTTAACGACTAGATTAATTCGCATCAGATAAACAGCCAGTGGGAGTGAAATGAGCCTCTCTCATTGTAAACTAAACAAGTCCTTTTCACTTAAACTGTTTATTGCTTCGTATTTAAAACCTCATCTCTTTGTAGTTATGAGTGTTGCTGCCTCACTCTCTTTGCTTTTTTTCTTTGAAGCTTATTCACGTCAGCCACAAGGGGGCAAAAATATGAGTAAAACTTTAATTGTACCTTCATGTAATTACAACTTCCTGTTTTATTGAGATAAATATTTCCTGTGGAAGGAAGTGTTTTTACAAAGTACCTAAAGGTCACAGTGGTATTTATAGTGTGTAAGCATTTAATTTGAACCAAATCAGTTCATTAAATGAAATAAAATAATGTAATTGCTGACCCTGACTTACTGCTCCTCAGAATAGAAACACAATCAATCACTGTTGCCCAAACAAACTGATGAAATTACCAAAACAGCATTTCTCATAAATGCTGGCAGTAGATAAGCACACCCTAGAGTTTCTCGAGCAAACATCGCCGCTTGTTTGGAGACTCAGACATTTCGGTTTGTCATAGCAAATATGGGTCAAATCGATCCGTTCAGTGGGATCCAAAACGTGTGCAGGTTGTTATTCTTAGTACGATCCCTGTGGACTGCAGGGTCGGAGAAGCTTGGAGGTTTTGAAAGACCTTTTCAGTGGGAGCTGCGCAAAGTCCACCAAGTACATCCTGTTGTCCTCCAGAGTGACGTTTCCACTTTATCTATTACCTTACTAGAGGCCACCTACAGCTTAGCACTGCTTTACTGTCACACTCATTTTGCTTCTGGTTGATGGGGCGCAGGAAATCATATCTGTTTCAGACACTTTCACAAGATTACAAGACCTGAACTTAAAGATTGTGAGTAATCAGTGCTTTGGCATCTAGGCAATTCAGCCGGCCAAGTGCAAAACAGCTTTTTTTTGTTTTTTGTTTTTTTTTAAATCACATAAAATTTCACAAACTAAATACAACATGGCATTTGTGTTTGTTTGACTACAAACACCTAGATTGATTAAGCCTTTGTATGAGAGTGGAACAACAGGTGTCTTTGTGTGTAAAAGGCTGCAGTGAGCAGAGCGCGGTCGGCGCTTAGGGTTTCATGCTTTGAAAGTGATATGGGTGAGCTGCTTTTCTCAGGCCTAACCCCAGATCTGCCGCTGATGGACAGACCACCCAACTCTCGGTGCTTATAGGCACACAGTGGGGCCACTCACAGCAGAGGCAGTCCCCCTGTCATTCTCCTTTGCGAAGGAAATGGATCAGCCGACTGTTTGTCAAGTACACTGTCAGGGTCTCCTTCAGAATCAAACAGCCAGCATTACACTAATGGATACCACTAGAATGCATTCAGTGCTTTGCAAACCCCCAACATTAGTCTTCCAAAATGGTTCAAAATGTGACAGCAGAAGCAGCAACAGGAAAAAAGATAACTCCTGCTCTTTGTTGAAGTACAGAAAACTAACTTCAAGGGAAAGCAGGACAATGTGACCGAGCAGAATAAAAGATAAATTGCATTTTTATGGTGATCGGTCCCCCTTGCCTCTGCAGCTCAGTCCAAGGTTTCTCTGTTTCACTGTTTTGTGGGACTTTATAGGAGCTTTCCGCCACGTATTCTGATCAGAATAAAGATTCCCCCAGGACGTCACCGTGCCAGAGCGGAGGATGCCAGAGCCATTGGTCAGAGGCGGAGGAACAGGGCTTAGCCTCCCCGGGCTGCTCAACTGACAGCATGTTGTGGCCAAGAGTGGACTCAGGCTGAGACAAAGGATTCACACCCATCTTCTCCTCTCCAGAAACATCTTTTCCCTAAAGTCTTCCTGATAAGTCACAGGGCGAGGAAAGCCACCAAATACACGTGTTTTCTGTCTGTATCCTCCATGATGCTGAATTATAAATATTGAAGAAAAAATAAATGTAAGGATTCAAGCGGGGATCTGGTTCTTCTTCCCAGGAGGAAAGGCCTCAGAACAGCCAAATGTTCCATTAAATCTTGAGCCAAAACGAGCTGCTCTACCTCTTGTCCTGGCACATCAGACCTACTATCTTCTTGGACAAAACCCCTACCATGTATCTCCCCCGTAAATCTTTTTTTTTTTTTGTCTCTCTCTCAGAAAAATGTTGATAAATACATACACTAAGCGGCCAGGATACACGTTGTATTTGGCTGGTAAAGGGGGCAACCCTGTAAGTCCAAATCCTAAACATATGTTCCCCCCCTTCACTGGATGAGATCTGAGATACTGATAATTATTTTCATGGCTTTTGCCTCTTATGAGGGAACCCCTCCCCAATTAAATCAGGGCCCCATGTGTCTCTCCGATGAATAAAATGCGAACTGGACTGAACACTTCAGCCAAAAAAAAAGAAAGAAAGAAAGAAAATGACAATAGTTGGCCTCAGTTTAACATGGTTTAAATCAGCGTAAGTGCATAATCCATATGCATATAAAAGCGTGAAATGTTACAACTATTTCTAGAGCTTCGGCTCAGCTTCGAATCGGTGACTCTCCTAAAGTAATCCAGCCTCCAGCCCTGAAATAAATCAATCTATTGCCACATAAATCATAACAGCGTATTAAACAATGGGGCTGAGAAAAAAAAATTAAGCCCGTGATTAATTTTTCTCTGGACATTTTTTGTCAAAACGCTTACTTCATCCTATTCTTTATTCATTACTCAAACACATCTGGCTGACAGGTGCCCCGTCTGTTAAGCGTTGAGTAATTTCATTCCAGCAAAGACGAGCAAATGGAGAGCAGCGGAGGATAAGGTACTCTATCTTCTATCTGTGATGACATCAGGGCTCAGAGAGCTTGTTAGAGATGGGGAGGTACAGCGGCGTTGCTCGCTTTCTACAGACAAGAAATCCAGCCCCACCGCTGTCAGTGCCCTTTCAAAAGCACTGATTACTCCATTTCCAAGGGCCTAATCTTTGTAAACAATCTCTGTTTTCATTATCTTTTAAACTGATTAGCCCGATGAACATAACTTTCCAGCGCTGGGCTCAGACAGAAAAAAGCTTTGCCATATTGATGCCAGCTGTAGCTGCATGACCTTACAAGAGAAATAAAGCTGTGATACAAACACAGATAGAGGAGTGGGCTGCGCAGGAACATATGTGGCTAAAACATTGCTTGAAAAGTATGACAGACATTGGATTAAAAAGAAAGACTTCCTGGGGGAAAATCCTTTAACCTGCTTGTGGTTTTGCACAATTTGCAGCTGGAGATTATGGTCAAAACCTGGGAATAAACAAAGTCTCAACCATTTTCTCTCAGACTGGATTGACAGTTGAAGCACATAAAGATTTTTTTTTGTGTGCTCGGTGTTATATATTATCTTCAGCTGTAGGGCTTGGACAAATGCTAAAATTAAATTTTTGATTGATTTCTCTCTTATCTTCCTCTTTCCCCGTCTTTGTATCCCAGCATCCTTCGTGCCGTTGGAAATTAGATGTTGCTTTCTACCCCGTCCCTGCTCTCTCTCCCCTCTTTCTGGTCAAAGTGAGGTAACGTTTGCCAGCACATGTCTCCATCTGTTAACAAACACTTCCAATATGTTGAGAACAACATCTTGGCCCTCAGTCTCCTCCATCAGGATGTGATGAACATGGTGCACCTGTCTCAGCCTCCAGCCTTGTTTCTGGCAGCGGAGAGACTGTCTCAACCTAACAACTATTCACCCTCGTAACATCAAAGACAGAGAAGCTGAAGGCTTCAGATGAAAACAGTGAGTTTGCGAGCTCTCTTTTCCATTTTAACCTCCCAATACAAATCATCAACAATGAACCCGCTGCCCCCATTAGTTCCTCTGGCGTTTTCTCATTTGCCAAAAATCACTTGAAGTCAATTAAAACGTCTCTTGGGGAGAAACTGTTTAATGTCGATGAGCACGCAAAAGACATGCCATGTGATAATCTTATTTGGTCCACAAATGGTGCGTTCTGAGGCGCAGGCTCGCACAATCAGCCTGAACTGTAAATCACTCAGGACACTAAATTACCCCTACTAATATAGCAGATCTAAGTGTTCGCTTAAGTCAACAACCAACCCAACAACAGACGGGAGAATAACAATGAAAACTACGTCAGAAACTGAAGCGGTCTTGATTACAGAAACTGAGAAAGAACTCGACCAATCACGCCAGGGGAGTCGGAGAGTTGGACCCGGCTCCGCTTTTGCATCGTGACACGGAGGAGGAATGTTTAAGAATGAAAGCGAGAAAAGAGAGACGACCTGCATCACCCTGCTCTGAACTCCCCACTTTAATTAACTAATGTATCTCCATTTGTCATAGCGTGACATTGCATGATTCTGAGGCAATCTGAGATGTTGGCTGAAGCTCTGAGAGGGAGGGAAGCATCAGCACCCTCTACTGACGAGCCGGCCAGCTTCAGGGCCCCGGTGGACTTTGATTTCATTTCCCTCTCATTTACATGAAGGCTGCTTGTCTAATTATCATCTTATGATAATGCTGCCACCGAGCTGATGTTAATGAGCACCAGATCCCTCCCAGAGCGAGAAACCTCTTTGCGCTGCTTTGCATCGTTTAAGTCACTGTGACTGTTACTAAACCTTAAGGAATAAGAAAATGACATAAATGCAGTTAAATGACAGAGCCACACAAAGAAAGCACACTTAGGAGTCAGTTCTGGTTGAATGAATGGAATCTGTCCACGCTTGTTTCACTGTGTCTCGCAACATTTGACTGCAGAACAACTAATAAGAGGGGGGAAAGAAGGGGAAAGAAAGGAGGGAGGGCTATGCATCTGAATTACAGGGATGTGTCTTCAAACTTTTGTCATCAGGGATTTCTTTTTTTCAACTCTTGTGAGCTACAAGGCATAAAAGAAAGTTTGGCCATTTCTTCACTCCTGTCAAAATTTTGCTAACTAAATGTTGCATGAGAACTTCTGTTTCACTAATACGTTAAGATCTGATTCACCATCCTCAACTGCTAATGCATTTCGGGGTGGCTGTGGCTCAGGAAGTAGAGCAGGTCACCTACTAGTCAGAAGGTTGGTGGCTGCTTCAGTCTATATGCCTCCCTATGCATTTTTTTTTGTGTGAATGCACTTAAGCATAGAAAATACTGCTTGTGTAGATAGATGAATAAGTGGCATATACTTATTCACTGGTGTATAAAACAAGCACCTTGGCATGGAGACTGCTCCTACAAAACATTTGTGAAAGAACGGGTCGCTCTCAGGAACTCCAGTGAGGTAAGTGGAAGCGATTGGGAACAGCATCAACTCAGCCATGAATTGGTAGGCCACGTAAAATCACAGAGTGAGGTCAGCAGATGCTGAGTTGCATAGTGTGCAGAGATCACAAACTTTCTGCAGCGTCAACAGCTATAGGACCTCCAAAATTCATGTGGCCTTCAGGTTAGCTCAAGAACAGTGCACATCCAAGCCTCACATCACCAAATGCAATGCAAAGCGTTGGATGCAGTGGTGTTAAGCATGCTGCTACTGGACTCTAGAGCAGTGGAGACATGTTCTCTGGAGTGACGAATCAGACTTCTTTATCTGGCAATCCAATACACGAGGCCCGTTAGTTCCTATGAAAGGAACTCTTAATGCTTCAGCATGCAAGACATTTTAGACAACTTCATGCTGTTTGGGGATGGTCCCTTCCAGTTCCAACATGACTGCACACCAGTGCAAGCAAGGTCCATAAAGACATAGACGAGTGAGTTTGGTGTGGAAGAACTTAACTGGCCTGCACGGAGTCCTGACTTCAATCTGATAGAACACCTTTGGGATGCATTACAGCAGAGACTGAGAGCCAGGCCTTCTTATCCAACAACAGTGTCTGAACTTACGAATGTGCTTCTGGAAGAATGGTCAAAAATTCAAATGAACACACTGCTAAACCTCATGGAAAGACTTCCCAGAAGAGCTGAAGCTGCTATAGCTGCAAAGGGTGGGTCAAAATCATATTAAACCCTATGGATTAAGAATGGGCCGTCACTTAAGTTCAATACTTTTGGCAATATAGTGTAATTTGGCTCAGTTTTATTTATATAGTCCCAAACCTCAGTAACAGTTGCCTCAAGGCGCTATAAATTGTAAGTTAAAGACTAGAATAATAAAGCAGAAAAAGAACTCAATAAGAATCAGTCCATTTACTTTGGTTATTAGTAGTGAAGAAAGCTGCATTATTATTTTAGACACTGAGTTTGTTGCCGCTTTTTCTCCAACTGAAGGAGAAGTTATCGAGTCAAGTAAAGGCCCCACTCTCTGCAGTCGTTTGGGCACGGTCCCTTAAAAAGCTCCAACTTTACAGATGAGTTAAATTAAGCTGAATAACTCACTTTACAAATGGCTTTCCTCTAGCTATGCAAGAAGTGAAAGCCATTTTATATCGCCTCACAAGATTAGTGAGAAAGCAAACAAAAACTCCGATTCCAGGAATGATTCTCATTATAAATCCGTCTCTCCCACATCTGCTTGGACTAGAGGACTATAAGTCAACATAGCAGGTAAAGTTTTTCGAGGAGGTGGATATATTTGGCTTTTCTGTGAAAGCGACCAACTAAATATAAAGTGTGTGGGTAAAGGTTTGCGTCACCCCCGAGATATTCTGAGATATGGGACGCCTGGCCTTTTTCATCTCTGCGTGAGTGAACCTGCGTCAGTATGTCACTGTCTCCTCAGCTAAACAAATTTGTACGTTTGATTGATCAAAGTTTATACGAGGGCAGGTATTTGATTTCAAAATGCAAGGGGAGGGGAGGAAGGGGGGCAGGGGAAGCGAGTGGATGTAAATGTATAGACGCGGGCAGAATGAGAGGGTGAAAGGAAAGGGAGGGTGTGAGAGCAGGAGAGAAAAAGGAGAGAGACTGAGCAGCTGGATTGCCATGTAAATAGCTGTGCAGATAGGTAGGGTTGGGCTCTGTGCCAGAGGCTCTACAAAGGGCTCCCAACATCTGTTTGAGACTAGATTCCTGCTCTGTGTTGTAGTAAGAATAATAGTCTCACTCTGAGGTCTTGTTCCCTCATCAGACAGGATCATGAGCACGCATATACAATCCCCAACATCAGACCGCAGCCCTGCAGAGCTGAGAAACAGCTGAAACGCTGTTATTGGTGTTCATACACCGCACCTCAGCACGGGCGGACAGGTGGAGCATCGCTCAGGTGACGAGGACTCGCTCAAAGCAACAGCACAATGAAATTAGCAAGAATCAGTGCCAGTATAATACTGTAAATGTCCACTCATGATAAGGAAGACTGAGCCAAAGAGTATCAAGGAAGGAAAAAAGCTTATAACTCCCCTCCTTGTATCATGGATAAGTAGGAAGTTTATTCCACGAAACACAGCTTTTATTGTTCCAGTTTATAGTTAATTCAGGCCTCTGATGAAAACAGAAAAACCACAAGTTTGGAATATGGATAATTAACTGCTAAACCAAAATGTTGGAGACAAACTTGAAGTATTCCTACCAAGGTTTTCCTTTCGGTTTAAAAAAAACTTGGGACATCTCTGTTGGTGTCATAACAAGGATCTTTTTTTTTCTCCTCTCCCAAGAACATATGCAAGCAATTTGTATAACAAATGTTGGTTTTAGACTGTGTTCCTTGCATACAAGTGGCTTTTCAAAACCTACAGGGCTCCATTCGTTAGTGCTTGAAAGCAAAGCAAACAAATTAATTAACACTATCTTTACATGGGGTGGCCAAGGAAAGCAGGCGTTGAAATGTTACACCATTACCTAAATTCGCATCTGTCTGTGCCCCCCCCCCAATGTGTGCTCTCCCAACCCTGCCCCAGCGCACACAGCGCCCTTGAACAAGGCTGAAGGACCACCTGTGTGAAAGAGGAGACCCTCTCTGTTATGTCTCTGCTAGGGAATGAAATAACATGGAATCCAGCTCTGCAAATAACTCACAGTGAAGATCATTTTCCACATGCTGCTTGACAAAAGGTAAAATAAGAACAGATGATATCCCCTCTCTCTCTGGATGTTTGTAGCTCTGCTCTGTGGCTTGTGCTTCGCAGCCTTTCTTTACACTTACAGTTGTCCAGCTCTGCGTGCAGGCAGACGGGAGGTCCTGACCTCTTTAGCGGCCTTGTTAGCCGAGCAGTATGCGATATGAGGCCTCAGTCTTATACTGAGTCAGCCTTTTTTTTAATGCCCTCACTGGGGTAAAGTTGAGAGGGTTTTGAGGAATCTGATCCTAGATCTGTGTGCCATCATAAAAAGCCGAAGGTCTTCTTCTAAATTGAACATCCATCAGAGGAAAGAGGCTCCACTGTGACTCTGGCCAAGACGTAGACCAGTACGTAACCTCCTGTGAACCCTGTGTTATTTTGAAACTCAGGTTTTTGTAGTGATTAAGCAAACAAGACATAACATCGTAGGAACTGAGGCGATGGCAGGGGAAATGGAGCCAGCAGATCTGTTTCTCCTTGTTTATAGTCTTCATGTTAAGCCAGGGCTGACTCTAGCTGTTTTGGTGCCCTAGCCAAGATCAGAAAGCGGTGGCCCCCAACAGCTGTAATGAGCTCATATCAGTACCTGGAGATATCCACTGCGTAACAAGCAATCGGACTGTAAGATTGACATTATGCGTGTGGATCCTACAGCTCCAGGTAACCCCAAAGAAGCTGCATGTATTTAATAAACTCAGAAGAAAGACTCCTACAAACAGCAGAAAGCAACAACCGCTACTGACGCGATTAAAATTATATTCACAATCCAGTGATTCTTGCCTCCCTATTCTTCTGTCTTCATCCCCTTTCTCTCTTTTTTTTGTGCCACTTTCCCCGCCTTGTGTTTCCTATCATTTTAAAACCTTTCATGAGTCATTTCGCAGATGTGATTCAAAGACAGGATTAGACGCAGACATGGAGGATAGCGCACATGCTATCAGGAACTGGTTTCGCGTATCACATCACGATAGCAGGCAGTGTTTACTCATGTTGTGCACATGAGACTGACAGTTCAAAAAGCGCACTAGATTTATTATTGTAAATAAAAATCTGCTTTTGTTGATGATGTTGTTACTGATCTCCTGGCCTTTCAGATCCTAGGCAACCAGACCAACTCTGGGCTATGCTAAGCTAACCAGCTGCTTGATTCTGTTTACTGTGAGACCTGCTTTAGTCTTCCCACCAAAATCTGGGCATGAAAGTGTATCTTGCACACAAGAAAAACTTTAGACTTCAATAATAACTCTGACAAGCATCTCCGGAGAGATTCATAATCAAATTAAGCACACCTCAGTCTGTGCATTACTTTTCCTCGCAGGCCTTTGTTCACCTCTTGGAGGAGGACACATAAGAAGTTGCTATAATCCAAATAAACAGGTGAGGTGCTTATTAGCCCCCCTGTTCCCAGTGCAAGTGTAACTTCATTTTCAATTCTGTCTCTCTCTCTCTCTGTGACTCATGGGAGAGTGACTTCAAAGCTGTAGCTTAATGCACTTGAGGTCATTATCTTCATTTCTATATCCTCTGCAGGTTCTCAGCATATGGGAACATTTTGACTCTGGATTTTTTTTTTTTTTTTTCATCTGCAGCCATAAATCTGCCATGTCAACTATAAAATATGGCTGACCAGCAACAGATGTAGCTCTAATAGCTACCAAAAAAGAAAAAAAAAGAAGTAGAAGAAGAAATCAAAATTTACCACCACTACATTTTTATTCTAACATAGATTGATTTCAGATTTGCTCAGAGGTGATGGACACCGAGCGAAAATCAGAGGAGGCCCATGGGGAGGGAGGAAAAGTGTGTTTCCTTTTAATGTTCTGTTATTCTTGCTCAGTCACTTTCTTTCTTCTCTCCCCTCTTTTCTTTAATCCTTCTCCTTCCACCCTTTTAGCTGAGACCAATCCTCCTTTCATCCTCCTCGGCAGCGAGGGCCCTGGTGTCTGTTCACACAAAGCCTGCCCATCAGTGACTCCTCATCAACCCCTTTTTGCCCAATTCATCAAGCGGAGGCCCATGGGCATTTATCACCCCTACCACCTTTCATATCCTGCACCAGCTGAAAGCCACTGTCCCTCCTCTGACTTCAATGCAGCCGTGACACACCCCTAAGATTTATAGAGGCATAATTAGTAGCAGTGAAAAAGGCCTGCGTGCTTTGGAAGGTCAATCATACTGTATCCCACTCAGAGAAACTCTCAAAGCCACTAACATCTGCTTCAAAATAGATTGCGCCACCGCCACAAAAGCTGATAAATTAGCCCCAAAAAACAAGAAGCCAGGAGATCCATCTAAAGCCTGACAGTGAGATCAAAACAATCATATACACTTTGGGTTATTTTAACACGCTGTTCGTCACCGTTCATTGGAAGTGAGACACTGTCATAAATCCCCTTTCTCTACAGGGAAGCTGCTGCTGCTGCCTGTGATGAGCAGCTCTGAGGTGAGAACTCCCCCTCAGGACGGGGGTTTCTGAAAGCAGCATGAGGGAGGTCTAAAACAACACACCTTAATAGTTAAATGATGTTATTGATGTAATCACTCCCCTCTCCTTCCCTCCAAACCCATCCCGCTGTCACTGATATCTCAAGAACAGTGAACTAATTAAAACGCTCCCGGAGTTTGGTTTTGATCTTCGAACAGGAATACAGTCTTCACCAAACAGCTTTGTTTTTCTTTTTTTCCTTCTTTTTTTTTTTTCCCCCTGCGCAGCTACACGTTAGGACCTGTAGTGCCATTGTGCCCAGAAGAGATGCAAAAATCCCCATTCAGAGCCATAAATTACACCTATTATTCATTAGTCCTGCTGTGACTTTCTCTGCGTTCTTTTTTACGGGCATGATGGCACACATCAAATACTGTGCTCCTCTTGATTTATTTGACAGCTGTAGTTATTAGTTGCTTTTCAGATTGTTATTTTACATCTAAAACATGCGACTGTCTTTAAGACTAATTTAACTGAAGATGAAGCATGAACAGTCTTAGCCAGGCACAGCCTAGAGCGTGCCACTTAGAGCAGGAAGTGCAATAATTTAATACATTTTCTACTACTTCTGACATCTAACAGCTGACCTCTGACATCTAACAGCTTCTGACTATTGCTACTTTTACTTAATTAAGTAAGAAGCAGAAATATTTCCTCCACGAGAATGGCTATCTAAGATGTTTGGTGGTTACTCTCTTGATGTATTTAGAAGTTTTCTGTGCTGCTAGAGTGACTGTTTAAGACTCTGCACCAGTGCACCAGTCACATTTAATGCTACATGTCATCAGCATTTGGATTTTCCTTTTTTTTTTTTAACCCCCCCCCCTTTCTTGCCAGTAGTAG
>VUQG01022281.1:48707-61816 GCA_015106755.1 Etia nguti | reverse complement strand
TTTCCTTTGTGGCTTCCAGGAGTCTGTGGTGTGACTCAAAACCCAGTCAGTGTACATTATGGATTGCCTTTGTGGTAAAGTAGTTCTCACAATTTATGGTGCATTTTCGGCTTTACGTCAGCTGTCATTTGTCTTTTGGCCATGGTGATCTTTGATTCTGCACCACAAACTTTTACTAGACTTTGCTGCCCTGGAACAGGCGGTGCGGTTTTATCCGACAGCCACGGAGCGCAAAACGGAGGAGCTGCGCGAAGAAGATACTTCTTGACCTGGATTTATTTGATCGGAGGATCAGATACCGCTCTCTGAGAGGGCAGAGACACGCACGCACGGACAGCGGCACCATCACAAGCAGAGAAGAAGAAAAAAAAAGTTGGACTGAAAGTGCACATTAAGTAAAGCAAACTGATGCGCGTAAGAAGGGATGCCAGCCAGGCGTGGCTTGTGTCTGAATATCCAATGTGAGAATGCGTGGGGAGCATGTATATAATAGAGTCTTTCTATTTGATAAACACAGATATCAAACTCATGATTGCAGCAAAGCACCATCAATAAACTGAGAGGACTGCGCTGATTTGGAGGAGCAACGGCGCGCTGCGTTGTACGCTTTTTTGCGTGCATGGACCGGACTTCTGTGAACTTTTCTCTCCTTCCTGAATTTACCGACTACATCCCAAAATACCTTCGTTTAATTTGACAGCTGTGCACACAATGGCAGAGGTCGTGAGTGTTCTGGGGACGCTCGGCTTGGATTTACAAAGCACTCTCTCTTCGGTGGGGACTATGCCCGTAACAGAGTCCCCCATAGGGCTGAATGAGCGACTGGGGCAGATTGAAGGCAGAGTGCAGCGCGGGTCGCCCACAGATTTCGGCCACCTCAAAGGAATCTTGAGGCGGCGGCAGCTCTACTGCAGGACCGGCTTTCAGCTAGAGATATTCCCCAATGGCACTGTGCACGGGACAAGACAGGACCACAGCAGGTTTGGTCAGTATTTCTTTATTCTTTGATCTATTATTTGGAGACAGATTTTCATTTTAATCTTTACAGAACTATGTTTAACGCCCCATTTATCTCCAAAACTGTAAATGAGAAAGCGGTAAAAAATGTTCCCCCATATATGTAGTATATAAGAAGTTTCTTCTAGGCATCCCCGGTGAATACTCGTTCGTGCGTCACTGTCACCTGGCGCGAGGGCACACACCTTTTTCTGGCAATCCCCGCTGCGCGTGGGGCACAGGTGTCTCTAATCAGGCGCAAACAAGCAGCGAGCGCGCGCGTCCTGCGGCAACAGCAACAACAAGCTCGCAGGCTCACGCGCGCTCAGGTCAGAGGGTTTTCTCTCGTTAACAGACGTTATTTCACAGCAGGAAACACAGGTGTGTATGTGATAGCATTAAAAATAACAGTATTTGATTTAATTCTAGTCTCGGGGCCTGTTTTTTTATGTTTGTATTAACTGTAAAAATAAAACGTGGAAAAACTGTCTGCGACACGCGAATCAAACGAGGTCAGAGTCCAGACTCTCACATGTCTCGCGTCTCAGATACGCGCAGACTCGTCACAGGTGCAGGCCGGGCGAAAAGGGGTAAGAAAAAAAGGCGGAATATCTCTAAATTAAAGCGTGACCACTGCGGAATTCAGAGAAGGTTTAATGTTCAAACTTGAGGCCAAAACGAGCCGGTTTTAGAGACATGGGTGGTCCGCGTGTTTGTTTCTGGCTTCGCTTAGATTTAAAGTGCAAAGGTCTTTGTCAGACCTGCGTGGTTTTGATTAGAGGGGTATGGGACACACCCCTCTTTTAAAAAAAAAAAAAAAAATTTAAAAAAAATGAGAAGGATCTTCTCTGTCATCCTCGCTCTGGCATGGGATGAAGTCGCGGAGATGGGGACCAGGTGGCTGTAAGCTGGCCTCTCAGCCAGTCAGCACAGGCAGCTGGATCCTCTCTGACTAACCTCCGCATCAACAGTGGCTTTTAATTTTACCAGTTGTTTCCCGGCCTTTGATGTAGATGTTCGCTTTGCTGTAACTTCCTCCGAGTTAGCGGTTCACTAAACAAGTTACCCACATCTCAGCTTCATAAAAGCGACTTCACAGCCTGCGGGGGAAGTCCCAAAGACAGGATGAGCGCACTTATAAGCTATTAAAAATCTCATAGGTGGAAGGAGAGGCAGCCCTTTGATTGCTTTCGATGGCCTTGAAACGGCAAATTTTCAAATGAAGTCTGGAATAGCTGCAGGATTTTGCATAAAATGACAGTGAGGACTTGCTTGACTGGTCTGCAGTCAGATTAAAGGAGGCCACCTGCTTGCTTCCTTTAGGGGTGTTCACACTGAGTTTGTGGGCTTCTCTCACCAGTGTTTCCATGTTATGTGTTTGACCTCAGGTATCCTGGAGTTCATAAGTATAGCAGTAGGTCTGGTGAGCATCAGAGGGGTGGACGCTGGACTCTACCTCGGCATGAATGAGAAAGGAGAGCTCTATGGGTCGGTGAGTCAAAAACCCCTCCTTTCACTTCACCACCCCTCACCGACAACTTCTCTTAAAGAATATACTATCGTCTAGTCATTCCCAAGGAATTAAACTTTCCTTCATTCATGTCTCTTTCTTTTTTCTACAACACATGTCAGTACAGAGCTATCAAAAAGTTTAACAAGGTTCCCATATACGGCAGATGGGCAAAAGCACAGTCAGACAAAACAAGTATGTTTCCTATTACTTACACTTGTTTTCTGTGTGAGGGGAGTCGAGGAGAATCAGCTTTCAGAGCGAAAACCGACCACTTCATTTAGTTTTGAGATATGCGGAAATATTTACATATTTTCCCAAAGTGGAGACGGGAAGGGCTGAGGTTACTCTGGATGTGAGCTGTGTGTGAATTTGGTGGAGATTGCACCTCCCTGCTCTTGAGTTTGACCTGCAGTGCTGTAAAAAACATAGCGAAGAGAGATCTGGTAATTTTTCCAACAGCTTCTCTTTCTGACTTTCTTTCACACGCGGTGCATACCTGCAGTCACAGGGAGAGGAAAGGGAAGAGATAAAGACAATGAAGGGGAAGTATGTGAGGCTTTACCTGTATCAGGTGTCCCAGGGCATTACCTGAGGGGCCTCTCAGGGCTCAGACTACCCCGCACCTCCCCCGAACATTTCGAACAGAGGCTACTTTTAAGCAAGGCCATTATGTGGAAAGTGCAGATATTGTTACTGCATACTATCAGAGTCTGGCTCCCATCCTGGAGCTTTGACCCGGGGTGGTGGGAGGCGGTGATTTGGGGGTAATTGCACACCTGACTGAGTCACCTGACTGACAGAGGGAGCCATGTAGACATGTCTGAGTCTGAGGGGCCAGGCAGGGGAGGATAGCGGGTAAAAGGGCGCTTCCGTCCAACAACCACCAGACCATGACGAGCTTTTGATCCGATGAGGTTTGCGTGTGTGTGTGTGTGTCTGAGAGAGGAGGTGCACACCTGTGTGTGTGTGTATTAGGATGGAGCTGGCCCAGTCATGTGCCCTCTGGGCTGTGTTTACAGACAACAGCTTCACCACACAGCCGCAGCCAAGCAGAGCCTGACAGCCAATCAACAAAATTGCTTCTGGAATAAAACACGGCAGTCTCGCACAGAGACTTCTCAGTGTGTTAAAGGCAGAGAATGACAAATATTTCATGTTCTGTAGATGTCTTTTCTACCAAAAAAACTAAAAAGGGAAAAGAGCGAGCGAACATTCAGAAGTGGTCCTCCGCTGAAACCCTTTTACTTGACAGGGTTCGACCCTCTTTACAGACCAGCAGAGGCTGACTGGTCTTGGCAGGAAAGCAGCTCAAACACTGATGTCTCTTATTGTTCCCACCCATCACCCAGCCAGCATGCTCTCACCTGCTGAACCCGCAGCCATCGCTCATGCTGTTCTGTCAGTGAAGGCTGAGGCTTTGAAAGCTGCTCTGTATATGTGTGTGTGCATGTGTGTGAGAGGTGGGGGTGGAAGACGTCCGCTTGGCGTTTTCGTTGCATCACAAGGAGGGGGAATAATTCTCCATGCACAACGAGAGGTTAACAGGTCTGCGGAGCATAAAGTGAAAATCCGCTCGTAATGACTTCCCTGCTTTTGTCATAATGAGCACCTGCCTAAATGGGTTTCCACTGGTTCATTTCCACTGGAGAGGAATCTGCATGCAAAGCTCAGTCTTGACTGTGTTTTTTTGCAAATGTTTTCTGCATTTTCAAACCTGTTTCCTCTCCTGCAGAAGAAGCTGACAAAAGAATGTGTGTTCAGGGAGCAGTTTGAGGAGAACTGGTACAACACCTACGCATCAACTCGGTACAGGCACACGGACACGGGGCGCTTCTACTACGTGGCTTTAAACAAGGACGGTTCGCCCAGGGAGGGCGGCAGGACTAAAAAACACCAGAAGCTCACCCACTTCTTACCCAGACCGGTGGAGATTGAAAAGATCCCTCAGGAATTCAGGGATTTATTCCAGTACAGGTGACCAGTGCTTACACTGGGAGAGCTGGGTGTTTCTGAAGGAACACAGATAAAAGAAAAAGACAAAAAAGAGGCGGTGTTGGGGCGGGGGAGGGATATTGTGGATATTTTGGACCTGGTACAGAACTGTTTACCTTCACCCCCCCACCCAAGGTTACCATGTTTGCACCTCAGCCCGCTGCCAGCAGCAGTGACACGGACATTACTCCTGGATGTCGCATCCTTGCATCATCTGCGGCGGACTTCAGAAAGGAGATAAAACTCTCTTATAAAACCACTGCTATCACGGACAAAGGAGGCCCTCATGACTGCCCAGCTGTGGCTGAATCAGGAAAATCAATTCAGGTGCCTCTCTAAATGCATAACAGAGGTTCATTTGTAGATACTGAAGAGGCAAAATGGGAGTGGTCGCTCTTGATGGTTTTGGCCGGGACAAGGAACAGTCAACGAGAAGTGACTTTTAGGAGCTGAGGACATAAATCCCTGCATGATGTCACAGTCTGCACACGGTTATGGCGACATTAAATGTAAAGAAGAGGGAGGGAAAGCACATTCCACATATACAGCAGAGACGTGCAAACTTCGTGCTACATGTTTGTTAAGTGGTAGTTTGGGATATGTGACGAGACTGTCTTTGAGTTAGCTACGAGCAAGTTTTGTTTAAAATAAAAGACAAAGGATGGGAATAATGTCTCTGACTCTGGGATCAGTTGAACAGCACTTACTGCACATCCCAAGTCTCAGCATCACGCTCGCTTGGTCCAAGTTTAAACATCAGATTAAATTCAAACAAACACAAAAAAGCTACGGGAATTTAATATGCAAAAAAAAGCAGTTAAGCTCAGGCTAAAAGCACTTCTCCTGCTGGGGTTGTGAAGACTAAAGAAATGGGTTTTGGTTTTCTTTTTAAGCATGATGACTTGTAATGTTCAGAGCGTCGGGGAACATTATTAAAAATGCAAGCAGCTGAGGTGTACATATGGGTGTTCCTATTTATGAGATGTACAATATATTTATTTTCTACATATAAAGTATAAATGTAAATCTATATATTTATTTATTGCAAAGAGTTTATTTTGTAATGAACTTGAAGTTATCTGGACTGCAGATTCTACTGAATTGACATCAAAAAAAGCAAACAAAAAATGAAGAACTGCAATGAAACGTGACAATAAAATTGTCCTGCTATCGAGACATCATTGTGAGAAACCATTTTTGCTTGCATTAAAGTCTGTACCAATTAAAACCAGATATATGTGAATCCTGCATGTCTTTCCTGTTATTTCAGCCTATTGTGGCAAAATATTTCACTTTTAGATGGACTGCTTTTATCACTTTAACATTTTCACTGACATTAATGCCAAGAAAGAAAGAAAGAAACGTCAGATTCTTTCCCATACCAATTTGCCCTCATAAACCCCTTACCAAGTGAAGGGTTACATTATCAAGTAATGTGCACAGGCTCTCTGTCTCCATGAGGTCTCAGCCAGCCTACATCCACCATACAAAATCAGATTCCTTATGCAACTGGATCCCTAATTGGCTTTACACATCAGCGTGGATTAAGAGCAGTGATTGGTCGTTCACTGCAGGGGCCTCACGGGCTCTCCAAGTCTGGCCCTACAGCGGGTCTTTTCAACGGACAGAAACAGCTGCATGTGGCGCGCAGAGAACCAGCGGGGATGTGCTGCAGACCTGGAGTGGTGGTTCTGGAGTTAAGTGAGGATGGGATCAACATTTCAACATCTGCAATAGTTGTAATGTTTCTCCACTGGCAGATATCTGTAAGCTGGGAGAGCAAGCTCCCCTGGGGGGGGGAATGGAAAAGTCAAAGACATGCAGGGGGAAAACCCTGGCAGGCTGAGAAATGAAAACAATACCAGCAGAGGGGAAAAATAGATGAAAGATTGAAGGGAGAAGAGAGTGGGACAAAAGGCACTTTGCTGTGGGTGTGAAATACAGGGACGCCGCATCAGGATGAATCAGCGTCCCAGCTGTTAAAGGAATAGTCGTAAATTTTGGGAAATGATTTGCTCTCTTGCCAAGAATAAGTCAAGAAAACGAATACCGTTCTCATATCTGTCATAAATAGGAAGCTGAAGCCAGGAGGCAGTTCATTTAGTTTAGCATAAAGCCTGAAAATTTGCCTCCTAGTAAGTTGACGTCTTACAGCATATTCAACCTCATAGCCCCACCACCACCTTTATAGTGTTTTTGCTATGATAAGCTAAAGTAAGTAGCTGCTGGTTGTAGCTTCAGATTTACACTACTGTGCAAAAGTCTTGAGCCACACCTCATTTCAAGGAGCCAGACCACCTTGTATTTTTTTATGATCTTGAGTAATAGTTCTCCAGGTTTTCTGAAGGTCTTTTTTGGTGTTTTATTGGCTGCTTTTGAATTCATTTTCACTCCAGACCTCTGACCATTTCAGTGTTTTGTTTTCTTTTAATTTTTAAGTAAATTACCAGTATTGTATCTGCACACAACTTCGCATGCAATCAATTTTAAATGGTATATTTATGCACTGTTTCTTTTGACCTCTTTAGTTGAATGCCAATGGTAGCAAAGTTCGACAGGCACAAACAGGACGTCAGAGATGTATTTGACCTTTCAGTTGATCCATCTACTGTTTACTGAAGCCTCATCAGAAATGTATTCAGTGGACGGATGGCTGTCAGGAAGCCGTTCTTAAGATGCCAAATTGCACAAGAATTGGACTGAAAATCAGGTTTTTATGGAGGGATGAATTCAAATTTGTTCAGTTCAAATTGTTGTCAATATGTATGAAAGAGGTGCAACAGTGAGTGTCTCCACATGGTGGAGGCTCTGTCGTGGTTTGGGGCTGCATTAGACAATGCCGTAAAAGCACACCTGGATTAAAAAACAAACAAACAAAAAAAAACAGTGAAACACTATCAGTCGTGGATTGGTCTCCCCAGAGCCTGGACCTCAACACCTTTGCAGAGAAGGGGACAAAAGGCAGCCAGCACTCACAGAAGAGCTTTGAATGTCCTTCAAGCAGCCTGGAGAACTATTCCTGAAGACGACTTGAAGAAAACACAAGAAAGCTGCCTAAAAGAGTTCAGGCTTTGTCAATGAATAAAGGTGTTTATAACAAATACACCTTGTTAAATAAACCTTGTTAGAACTGCACAAATTGCTTTGCCTCATTTTTCTTTCTCTCTTTTACCCAAATATAAAGAAATGGCAGGTGGCTCGGGACTTCTTGCACAGTACTCCAACACAGACAAATGTAAGTGGTACCAATTCTCTAACACTTGGCAAGCAAGCAAATAAGCACGCTTTACAAAAATGTAATTGAAACCATTTCCTGCCTATTAGTTGTGCATTTGTTTCATGTGTATTATTCCCCATCAGTCTCCACCCAAACTCTCCTGTCTAATAAGGCATAACATGCAACAATCATCAAGGTGGAGCTAATCAGAGGGATCAAATGTGCAACCAGCATTCCTCTTTGTAAACTCAGCGAGGTGAATCAGTGGCAAGTACTTCAATCCCTTATATTAAATAAAAAAATAAATAAAAAAAAAACTCCAACACATGCACCGGTTATCCTTTTGGTCACTTTATTAAATGTTATATTAAATACTTATCAAGATAATAGCAGATCAGATTCATGGCAAATCATGTTGGTGTATTCGCTAACGTAAGAACATTCTTAGACGAGGGCAAAAAACGTTTTCTACATTTATGAAATACACCTTGTGCAAACACAGGAGTCAATCGGAGACGGCAGGTCGTCTCTCCGTGAGAAACGTTCATATTCCTCATGTTCAACAGCTACACCAGTTTAAGCATTTAGAAGCATGAATGTGCCAAAGTAGAATACAAGTAGTCTGGGGGCCTGCCTGGTGAGACTACAGTGTCCAGTAGAGCATTTCTCACAAAGCAGAGGACACAAATCAGCCAGGTATAATAAGATTTCCAGCCTTTACTCTGTCTGTCAATACCATCTGGAAATGCATATTTTGAACGCTAAAAGGGTAAAAGTTCTGGGCCCTCCGTGACACCTGGCTGAACCGCCTCCGCTTTGCGAGACCCGGCCTCTCACCCAGGCTCGGGGATCAACACAAGTGGAACGTAATGAACGAGACGCACGGTGCTATGCTAGACGACACGTGACAATGAGGATGACGTTACAAAAGGGTCATAGGAACTGGCAGGCAGTTTCTGAACAACACAAGCATTCCGTTACCATGTTCAGCGACAACTAATGTAAACACTTAAAAGCGTAATAGAAAAGATTCTCAACAAACCTCAAATCTTTACAGAGCTTTTTTTGTGTGTTTTTTTTAGCAAATCAATAAGGCCATAATTTTTTTTCCCCCCCAGTAACCCCCCTCCCCTCCCCATTTTATCAGTTTCTCCCATCTTCCAAAAAGAAACAAAGAAAAAAAAAAAAGCAGGACTTGCAGCACCAACAGCTGTCTGCTTTGCTAGATAAAGGTGGAGGAATCTACTGGAGTTCATCGTCATGTAGCGCTTTGCATCAGAGTCCTGTCACCAACAATACTGGTCCCACTCAGGTGTAGTTAGTTAGGCATTTAAAACAGTATAAAAAAACTGAGCTGGAAATAATAAGGAAACCCCTTTTTTTTTTTTTAAAGGGCAAATCAATACAATGCCTTAAAGCATTGGGGGTAAAATTTTAAATACATGAAAAATGAAGATATAGAACTTGAATAACATTAAGGCGGTATATACATTTTTTTTTCTCTGTTGAAATTCCTAACAGACATTTCACACAGTCATTTATACATTACATCCTCTCAGTGAGTTATAGAATCAAGCACTGAGAGTCTCTCACTTGAGGCTCCAGTGGACAGCAGTCCAGTCTCAAAACTACTCCACCCTCTGGCTCGGTGCATCGGTGTGTTTTGAGCTTCGAGGGGGGAGGGGTCTCGTAGTATAGAAAACTAGGCCTTGCTGGGACTGGGCAGCTGAGTGTTTGGTCGGGGAGAGGAGGGGAGGGGAAATTGGTGAGAAAGAGTCATTTTGACCTACAGGCCCTTGGAGGGGCCAGGATTCTTGCCCATACCCTGATGGCCGCCCAGGCCGTGGAGCTGCTGGTAAAGAGTGAGCAGGTCCATCTGACTTAGCCCGCCGGCTCCCATCATGCCGTTCTGCAGGGCCAGCTGGTTTAGGTAGCTGGCCTGGTTGGCCATGGCCAGCTGCTGCTCCTGCACCTTCCTGTTGGTAATCAGCTTCTGCACGTACATCATCAACTGAAACACACAGACACTGAAAATTAACACAATTCAAAGAAAAAAAAAGTACACTTTGCTCTGTCATGGTTTAACATAATGACAACAATTATAGGAAGAAGTGAGCGTGGCGGTCCCTTGTCCTCTTAAAACCCAGCACAACAGCTGACATCAGAGGTCACACATAGTGGTGTCTCTGAGCTGTCGTCAAGGCCAAATCCGAGCTTTTAAGGGGTCAAACCGCCTCATGCTTTCACAGACAGACAGTAAACAGAGATACTACTCCCACAGTGACCTTTTTTGTTGGCTGGTGTAGGTAAACCGCTACAGCCCTCTCAGTACAACTTTCTGTGATGCACAGTGAAATTATTGGCAGTTTTTGGCCTTTTGACTGTTTGGTCATAATAGATTAATTTGCAAATTACCCTGTTTAACCACCATCGATAAACTAATGAAATTAAACTACTGTGATGATTTGTTGGTGTCATTCAGTTGTCTGTTCTGTCTCGTATACAGAGCGCCTCTTACCGACTGCTGCCTGTTGAGGACATCCCTGTAGATCGCTTCCCTGCGTTTAAGCTCCAGCTCCACGGTGGCCTGTCGCCCCAGAGCGACAGCCTGGACCTGGTTCTCTGTAAGCGCCGGGTTCTCTTTCCACTGTGGTGAGAGGTAACAGTCATTAAAACGTGCAGGGATTCCTGCAGATCTGTGACTGGAAAGTGATTTCAAAGACACTCACCACTCTGCCGATTATATCTTCCAGTGACTCCCGTGATAAAGACTTCAAAGCATTTGTAGCCTCGATGACTTTCTGTCGGCCCTGGTTTATGAGTTCCTGAGCAAAAACAAAACAAGGTAGAGAGAAAACACGTGAGACAAAGGCAAGTGATCTTTGCTCGTACTCACTGTGACGAGTACTTGGTGACAAACAACAGAGCAATATATTCAAGCTGCCTCTTCAGCGAGCCTCTCTAATCCATCACAACTCCTCCAGAATTTTAGCTGGTGTTATCCTTCCCTTTCACCCATGACAGCACCAGTTCTCCACCTACTCAGTAGTGTTACAACAGCTTGCAGCAGACCTCGCAGCAAAGACCAACACAGCCTCTTCAACCTCAGGATGACAGACTGAATGTAGAGGCAGCTTAATAAAAATAATATCGCCACTATAGTGACTGATCAGCCTGCCGTTGGGGAAACAAGACAAGAAGCCTCTGAGCTAGTTGGGTAATAGAAGCAAAACTTCAAAATAAAAGCAAAGGGAGTCTCCCAAACAGATGGCAAAGTGAAAAAAACATTTAAAAGATGCCAGATATTGTATCCTCTGTATGGTAATCTTCAAAATGTGTAACGTCAAAAGGTGAATCATCTCCATCTGTGCAGCTCCACAGAAATTCTTCTAGCTTATTATTTGTATTTACAGCCCGCACATTTACTGTAATGTTGAGTCTCACCACTTCCAGCAAAAAGCAACAAAAAAAGAGAAAAAAAAGCTGTAACTGATTAGCTGTGCCCAGCACCGCACAGCAGACAGATAAAGTTCGCAACCGTCTAATGCAACAGTGAAAACCAAAAGTAGTCTAAATATTAGATTTTCATTAATCGGATGGCCTGATGCATGATACTGTGTTTGCCAGATATGAAAGCATGTGTCAGCAAAATCACTTTTGACCTCCAAAATCTGCTCTGCAGAGTCTGCCTGCTTCCCGCATACATAATGTCTCATATGTGATTATTTAATTTATAAAGACAGCGTATAGTAGTTTTTTATTTTATTTTCTTACAGGAAAAAAAAAACAAAACAAAAAAAAACAACTTCTGATCTCTCCCTCAGTTGTTGTGCATTAATAGCTGCAGACGTTGAGCAGTGTGGGGCAGAGTTGGGCCAATCTGCTACCAGGACTGCTGTCACAATTAGCTGTGGGGTCTGAGGAATGTGGGTCGCCATGTTGCGGGGGGAAGGAGCGGGACGGGTGCGAGGCAGCAGTTGGGGCATGTGGAGCTCATTACTTACCTCCAGCTGCTGGTTGGTCATGGAGGGCAAAGCTCCAATGTTGTAGGTGAAGTAGCTGGGGTTGTTCATGTCCGCGTGAGCGTATGCCGTCTGGTAGTTGGTCCTCATGGACAGACCCTGAGAGATGAAAGACGAGAGGAAGAGACAGAGGAGGGAGTGAGAAAGCAGAGGCTAATTATCCAGGTGTTAAGAGCCACTGAGGCCATGATGGGAAAAACTAAACAATCGGTGAGGCTGACGAGAGACGACGGTCCGCTTTGTCTGTCAGCTTCAGTCGCACTTTGATGTGATGAGGTCTTCACTTCACGTTGAGAAGTCTTCATGAAGTTTTCATATCTACACAAATAACTCCAAAAGCAACAAGCTGTCCAACATCAGCCTGCTTCCGCGGTATTAAATATGTGTGTGAAAGTAGTGACCTGAAGTAAACAGTCTCGTCCCAGTAAAGGCCAGCAGGATGCCGATGTTTGTATGTAATTGAGTCTCTGCTGCAGATGGTTTTCCCGTGCCCTGTAATCTGGCCATCCGGTATGCAAAGGGGGGGGTGTGTGTCTCTGTGTTTGTGTGTGTGTGTTGGGGGCCAGCAGGGATATTTGGACCTGGTCAGAGACAGGTGTGCAAACCTAAACAGTACAAAACTTTCAACACACATTAATCTACACACACGCACACACACCTCTTTAACTTTAGCAGCATCCTCCGATGCTCTGAGCCTTTCATACGTTTTCACACAGACGGAAACCAAATCTAGGCTTTGCTTCCAAAATTCAGTATCTGAAATCTAAATTTATGGCATGAGCCTCGGTAAGCTTTGTACCAAGCTGAAGTCATCCCAGTGAGAACCAGGGCTCTTGGGTTCAATTTCGTTTTGGGCTCCCAATCGCATTCTCAGTTTTTCCCATTTCCCTGAGTTGCAAATGTGATATTCATACACGCAGCCCTCTCTAGCCGCCGCCAGGCCAAACCTTAAGTTGTGAAGACATTAGCAGAGCTTGGGTTACGTTCCAGTTGTTTCTCCTGCAAAGCAGGGCGTACAACACGATACCGAACAACCTCTTGATGATGACGGCGACCATTTCTGCTCCTTTGCTGAGAGACAGATCGAAGTGATGGGAACAGACTTGAAATCCTTAAATTTGACCTCGCTCAGTTTTTTTCCCCCCCTCTCTTTACTGCGACTGGGAACCCTCTGTTCTCTTGAAAAGCAGAAGAGGCTCCAAGGGAAAATCAGCTTAACGCACAGAGGGCAGAGGAGGGAGAGTGTGTTGGAAAAATAATCATTAGTGTGAATTAGAATCTAGGATTACTCGAGGGGCGTAGAGGAGACCTGCTCTTGTTCTCTTACAATATACACATCTCAAAATAAACCCCACTAATTGCCCCACAA
>VUQG01022281.1:28446-48676 GCA_015106755.1 Etia nguti | reverse complement strand
CCCAGAAGAAAGGGGGGGGGGGGGGGGGGGCGCAGGGGAGTTGTGTGTGTGAAGAGGACAGGAGTCCCTAAACCTCTGTGGTCTTACAGTAAGTAGCGCTGACACTGCTTAGACAGCCTTGGCGATTTGTACAGCAGCTCACTAGCCTGATGGTGGGCCAAAATGACCATCAGCGGAGCAAGGGGGAGCCCCTGTCATCTGCTTACTCTGGGTGATGAAAGGATTATACAGATCCAACACTAACTCGCACATCTTGACAAACAAAAGCGGGGCCCTGGTTCACCTCACACTTTAATGTCAATGTTCTGGAGAGTGACGGACCCGAGGCCTGAGTGCTGTAGACGTGGCCCTTTGATTTTGGATCTGGTGGATCCGCTGGTGCGCGTCTGTATGCATGCGTTTTCTGCTCGCCGCCTACCTTTTTCTCTGCTTCATATTCGGCCCAAGCAGCCTTGCGTTCCTCCTCGCTCAAGGCTTCCTCCTCCTTGTGGTCCAGCAGGGAGTCGTGCTCATGGTAACACACAATCTGGTCCTTATTGTTCTGCAGCATCTCAGCCAGGAAGGGATCCTACATCAAGGAAAGATGAGAAAAAATATGGTCACGGTGGGTTTGAAATCATCATCATTAGAGGGGAAGGAAAGATTACTGTGGAGGAGCCACAGACCTCTTGAGCACTAAAGGTTCCTCTATATTCAGACCGCAAAGTACAAATCCTTTTTTAATTACAGAGGATTTCATGTGATGTGCAAAGAACGCAGCAAGAATACCCATGAACAGAGGTGCATATTTGCTGGATTAAAACAATGTGTTTCTCAATAAAAATGTTCTGTGAGCTCTAAACAGCTCTCTTTTTTTAAAATATCTTTTGGTTAATTGGCAGTTTTTCCACATTCACTCGAAGTTAACTTGTTACATTCAAAAGTGACTGGAGCTAAATACATGCATCATGTGCTACAGTAATTTTAAGCTCTTTTTCCGCCCATGATCTCCATCTTTCTGTCTTTATCCACTGACCTGTGACGTCCCTGAACAGTCAATCTTCAGGCCTTTTCTTTAAACTCAGCAACATTACCATCCACCTCACTCCTCACAGTTATACCAATGACCTGGTCTTCAATTGAATATCGACAGCAGCTCACAAGACTTTTTTAAAATTTTTATTTGGAAACAAGAACACTCTTTTCTCCTAACCCCGTGGTTAAACTGGAAAACAAAACGTATGTGGACTCATCAAAGTGGCTACACCAGATCCATCATCCATACAAAGCATACACGGTCTTTTTACACAGAAGCCATGAAGCATTTATACAGGAAATGACTAGCATGTGCACTTATGTTGCCAGTAGCGCTACCAGCTACCAGTTCCTTTGAGTACAGAAGTGCACACACCAAAACTGACGTTGCAAACTGCTGCTACGCGACGCGATTTCATGTTTTTTCTGTTTGTCACGCATTTGACTTTGAATATTTGTCACCTATGATTTAACTGCAACAGCTATATGGAGCTCAATTAGGGTCAGAAGTTTTATGCATGTTAAAAAGTGATTTGAAACTAAAATTCTAAATTTTAAAGAACAGCAGCTCAAACAAAAGAGTAACCCACAGATTTTTGACACTGCCCCCTAGTGACAGTAAACAACTACAACCTGTAGACAACAGTGCAAAGCTGTGAGTTGGCTCTGTGTAGCAGCAACTGAAAACCATGCTAATCCCTTTCCCCAACTTTCACAGGACTGGCTACAGACGACAACCCCAAGTGAAGCCTGGCCATCTTGTTTTGACGGTGACCCACTCACAGCGGATTCATTCTGCTGCACATACACTCCCAAAACAATGTGCATACATTGTGCATTTCATGAAAGAATTAAGAGTTAAAGGACTACAAACAAAATAACGTATGGTTAAATGTCACTTTGAGCAGCCAATAATAAATTTTAAAAAAAATAAAAAAAAACCAACATTTTAGCCCCTTAAAAACAGAAAAGGTTCCAGATGCAATGTTAATTTAACCTCTTAAGTTACTAAAATGCAAAAAAACCACCAACACTAAATTTAAGGCATCTGCACTGAAAGCAGATTAGCACGCGCTCAAATGACAAACAACTCCAACAGTGACCTGAACGCACAATTCAAGACAACGTGGAAAATTCAGTTCTGATACCAAAATAAAAATATAAATACATTTATTTTTTCAGCACATGTGTTTTGAGGTTTCCATGGCTACACTGTTATTGAAAACAATACCTGTGAAAAATTAAGAGTTGGGCCAGGCTTCGCTCACACAAACATGGTTTAAATTACTCTCTGTGCAGCATGTTTGCTTTTCTTTGTCTCAACTTAGCTTTACATTAAACTGGAACCTTGCAATCTGGAGACGTCATACAGAAGTTGCATCATTTAAGCTCCACGCGAGCCAATTCACAGAGGGGCTCGGCCCTCCTCCCCTGCTCTCAAGCTGAACAGTGACAATGGGTGAGACGGCACAAACAAAATTAATCACAGATATCGTTAGCAGTAAAGAAAAGGAGGGTTAAAAAAAAAAAAAAATAAAAAAAAAAAAAAAGGGCAAAACGGAAACAAACGATAAAACTAAGAGTGGATTGCAACCATTTAAAAATAAAAAGAAGAAGAGTAGTAATATGCAAGAGCCTCCCTGACTTCAGAGAGTAAAAAACAGGTGGCTGAAACAGGTAGAAGCAGACTGGGACACAGAGTTTCTCAGACGCACACACCACGGCCTCCAACACTTGGATCCTGAACCCGGTTGTGCTCCTCATTGACATGTGTTTATGTTTCCCAGCCATCACACTCAATCAGGACAAAACCAGGCCACCCCTGAACAACCAGACATTTTAGAGCAGCAGCACAGGCAGCGATTCAACTGCTGCTTTACTCTCTAATTAGGACATAAAAGCACAGAAGAGCCCGTTGGTCTGACTCGGATAAAAGGCACCCATCATGGTTCGTTCTGCCAAAATAAGTCAGCATGAGGTCAAACAAAGGTCACAATCAAGGCCACCACAGACACTTGCAGAATGCACGGCTCAAACAGCAGCATTTTACCGATTTAAACACCAAACTGAGTCTAGTGGTAAAGCTTTTATCTCGCTGCTGCCTTGTCTGAAGAGGAGATAGCAAAAAGTACACGACAACTGCTGACAGCTTTGCATCAGTCCTTAAAATAATAAAAACCGACACACACCCTGCTTTCTCTGCTTAAAAAGAAATATTACTGCTCTGCTTAACAGAAACATCATTTTGAATTTCTATGCGTTTGCTGATTTTTACATTTCTAATTACCCTGAATGTTTGGGTGGAGAGAAGGAAAAAAAAGCTACCATCTGAGCGTGTAGAGAATGTGAGGTGTTTTTATTCAAATTAATGAAAGAGGAGCATTTCTGACTGCTGGCCGAGTAACGGGTCAGTGGAGCTGCAGGTCAAATGACAGTACAGGCGCTCCCACTGGAACACGGTGCATTCTGGGATACCCAAGTAATCCCTACCAGCAGTGGCTCTGGGGTGGTCCGGTCCATCTCCCATCCTAGTACTGTGTGTGCGTGTATCCTGAGGCGGCACTAATGACTGTAGGTAACCTGACCTACGCTATTGTCATCCGTATGGAGCTGCATGGGGAAGACTATCAATTTACGGGGGGGGGGGGCAAAAGACTGCGGGTGGGCAGATGCTCAGGGTGGGCGGTAAATCAGCCAACTCAGCTCCATTTGAATGTTTTCTCCCTTTTGAGAAAAACACAGGGGAGACATTTGGTGTGCGTTTGCTGAGACGCAGCACTGGAGATGGCAGGTGAGCTCTAGACATTCCTCAGTTAGGACACAAACTGCTCCACCGTAAGAAGATCCTGATAATCAGATGTTTCAAATCCAAGTGCAGGAAAAGCCTCTGTAAATGCAAACTGAACCAGTACTTTCATAAGAACCTGCATGGTCTACTTCCCAAACAAGGCTTCCACTAAAATTACCAGTGCATGAGAACCTTTCCCAAGGCATGCATCCATTAAACCAAATTCTTGCACATGTATAAAAATGGCTCTCCTGCCAACAGTTCACAAATTATGTAAAGGAGCTTTCAAATGCGGCTGCCTCACACATCACAAAGATGAAAACTTGGGAGTCCATATAAGTGGGCCTCATGTAGACTTTACTACTTGGCACAGAAGCCTACGTATGCTTTACCAACAGATTTTAGGTGGCGCTTAAGTGTAAAGAGGTATGATGCCATTAAAGAGCCACCAACATAACAGGCAGCAGTTCTTTGGCCACGTTATCAACTTCCTGAAACCGAGAACATTTTCAAGCATGTTAACTCAATTTCCAGCATCCTAAACGATCAGTTAATATGTTTACAATGAGGTTTCTATTATACCTGTCATTGCCACAATAGTAAGCCTCCACCAAGCCATAAAATATGCAGGATGAAAGAGGAAAAGATGTAACGCTTAGACATGAAAAGAAAGCAGCAGAGCAAAAGAAATTCTCAGTTGTTCAGTTACAACAACTATTCCCAAGTTGTGCACGAGTGTTTGAATGCACTGACATGGCTGTGTGTGTGTGTGTGTGTGTGTGTGTCACAAACTGCTTTTGAGACACAGGTGCATCGGCCATAGCAACTAAGTGGGCTAAAGCAGGATCGCAACAGCAGGAATGTGAACGTATGAGATATTTCTAATACCTAAACATTCAGCCGAGTCAAAACGCTCTCTCGCTCCACCAGCTGCACGTCAGTGACACACAACTCTACTGAGCTGCACTAAACAGTTTCTCCGCACAATTGTGCTCAACTGCGGCTCTTGTGCCTGACATCAGGAGGCCGCCCTTGCCCTTAAAACCATGTTGTCTTTACACCCTCCGGGGCCTAAACACAAGTCAGAGGGTTTATCTAGCTGTCAGTCAATTAACAAAGAAACAAAAATCAAGCATGTCATAAAGGGCTAAAAAAAGACAATAAACATACCACATTCCAATAAAAACAAGCCTCAGCTAGCAGCAGTGAAGGGTTCGTTACAGGAGACAGCCAGCTGGAGCGGAGGGTTGAGAGGGGGGAGATGAGAATATAAAAATAGGAATCAGTCTCTGAACAAGCCTGAGGTGAGAAACGGGTGCGAGACGAGAGGAGGCAGAGTGCTGCTCTTTTCAGATTCATTCACTGGCTCCAAAGTCTGGCTACAGTCAGAATAAAGATGCACTTCGATCAAACAGCTCTCAGGTCAGTCAAACGGCTTCAGTCTCAAAATCTAGAATAGAGAGAAAGACTTTGTGCCGCCTCACACAGTGATTTGTAAGCTGTGCAGTGGTGAGAAATCAAGTGCGGCTCTATTAATGACTGATCAGTCTCAAATGAGTCATTTTACCAATACAAGCCTTTAATGACAGACGAATATTCTGCCCACTGACTGGCAATGCCACAAGCAAAGTCAAAATGACTTCCTGTACAAACACCTACTGCATATCAATCATACCTAGAAAGATTGATCATAGAAAAGATAAGTAAGTCCGAATCTCTAAAGGTGGTCCCAAACAATCAGAGTATAGCAACAGAGGTCTGATGATGACTTGATTTTTTTTTTCCCCCACCTGCAACCACTTAATTTCTTGCTGTAACTATAATTAGTGCCCTCTCCACATCCAGTACAAGCTCAGGCATGTTTTCTGAAGCAGACAAAAAGCACTCTGGGAAGTAAAAGAAACCGTTTATCCAAGGAGAGATCGGCCTAACTGAGGGCAGGTAATTTACAACAACAGCATCACAAAGGACCTCTGTAAACTACCGATCATTCATGTAATGCTTAAAGACTATCTGAGGGAGATTTTTTTTCCCCCTCCAAGGTCAAAGTGACTTCCTACCTCTAATGAGACAAGCATGGTGTGCTTTATAGCTCCAGTCTGCTCCTGTCTATACTGTAGTTTGAGCACAGCCTGCCCACGGCCTTTCAGCGATCCTAGCAGAGCCTAATGACCACTGTAGCCATGACCTGCTGAGAGCACGCCAGCCGAGCCGAGAGCGTACAATGCAGAGCACATCTGCACGAGATGCTGGAAACTTTTATAAAAATTGTTCAAAGACTACCACCATAACTTTAAGTACAAGTGGTAGCGTGTTAGATGGAAGTGTGTGATGAACAGGAAGTAGGCAAGAGTGTCTCAGAGAGAGATGGGTGGAGAGTAAAAAATCTCATGTCTGGGCTGAGAGGGCCTTCTTTGTCATTAGCGGGAAGCACGCCTGCTTCTTTTGTCTCCAATTAGTTTTCTGAAGACCAGAGAGCCATCTTTAAGAGTGGGGTTTAAATAATGACCTTTCATCATGCAGGGGGGAGGCCAGGGGGCGAAAAAAGAAAAACAACTTTACAGAGTTCACTTTGAACATTTGGAGGCAGAGAGGCGAGTCATAGCAGCAGATGGTCGCAAAGATGGCAGAGAAAAGAAATGGCGCGGATGGACGAGAGAGTGGGAACATGAGTAAAAGTATAGGTACAGTATGAGGGTTGAGGTAAGGTCAGTTTAAATAAATATCTGTAACAAAGCTTTGCAGAGACAAAAAAAAAAAAAGAGCTAAATATCAGCTTCTCTGTGACCCAAGTCTTTTCTGCGTGGAAAAAAAACCCCTGTACTTCACAGTGTGAAGAAATAAGGGAAAGAAAGTACATGCTCTCTCGTTCTTGGCTGAAAATGATGGAGGGTGTCTGACTCATCTTCACATCATTCCAGATGGCAAATTCCTTCCGTAATACTGCAGTCCTGCTGCCACATCATAGTTAACCCCTTGGCCAAAAACAGGTCGGCTTTATAAGAGCTTGTCAGCTTCTCCGTCTTTAATACTGTGTCATATAAATGTCACTGGGCTCGTTAAAGATCATACACATCTAACAGGCCGCAGCTCAGTGAACACATCTTTCCTCTTCAGATCTCCAACTGTGCTCTGCTGCGCTCTAAGTAGGCTACTCTGGGTTTAGAGGAGTATGTGTGGTGGGAGAAATTATAGCAGCTGCTTACTGATGGGATTCTCACACTGCTCCTACCTGATAATACTCATCAAGAGAGTGGCAAACGCAAATTATTCTGTCAATGTTAACGTCAAATAAAAACAAAAAAACAACAAAAACAATTTCCAATGAAGGTGAACTGTAAGGACTTTTCTCCAATGAAAGAGCATGCAAGCTGTATATACAGTGGTTTTTTTAAACCCGTCTGTTTACAAGTTTCTGCAGAGTAACCCGGGTCAAACCAAAACAAAGAGGTAAAACCACTTAAGAAACAGATCTGAATAAACCCAGAGAGTTCAAAAAAGGGAATGAGTGGGAAAGGACGGGAGTAATTCAAAGATCAACAGAGAAGTAAAAAGCAGCAAGGAATGAATGAAAAAAAGAGGAGTGCAGGTTTATAGCAGGGCAGCAGGAGTGTTGCAATGGGAAGACTATTTAGTAAATAGCAGTAAACAGACAGATCTGTGCAGCTGTGCTGGGCTGGATGGCCCATGTAAGGGCTGTGTTCTTATTAAACCCCAGGGGGCCTAAATAGTGACACTGCACCTGCATTAGGAGAAGAGAAGAGGCGAGGGCAGGATTATGAAAGGAAACGAGAAGAAATACTGAGATCCCAGAAAGAGGCTAAGCAGGATACAAGCTGGCATTGGGTTTAAATAACATTTTATCACTAAAGTGCAAAACTTCAAAAGGAAGAACAAGCTACTCGCTGAAAGTATGGAAAAAAAAACAAGCTTGGCTTTTATAATAGCATCCTGTGCCATGTTTGCAGAAGGAGAAAAAAAGAAAGCTATTTTACTACTGTTAATAGGTTTCAGCCTGCTTTCAGCATTTCCTTCAAAGATCGGTCTAAAGAAAAGCATGAATTCTCAGTCAATGATTCATCAAAGCCCAATTACATGTCTGATTTATAGTCAATTTAACTTCTAAAAAGACACTTAGATCAGTACTGAAAGCCCACCTTCTCGATCTAAATACATGCAATATATGCATCTTCACCTTAGGAAGCACAGGTGTGGCTTTCTTGCTCTTCTTTTCAGAGGGATCATCCAGCAAGTCCGGCTCAAAGGTGTAGAGTTCGGCCAGCTCGTTCATCGTAAAGTGCCTCTCAATCTGCTGCTGGTCCACAACCCGGAATGACAGAGACTGTTTGGTTACCTGTCGCTCATAAATCTTCTCCTCCATTGTGCCCTAAAAAAGGAGAATGAAAAGAGAAGAACAAAAACCGGAGGTTTAAAAAACATCAAGTGACCCAGGAGTCAATCAGAATTACACAAGAACATCACACCCACCCTATACTGGATGAACACAGATGCATCAATATCAAGACAATGCAGCAAGAATTCCAAGTACAGTTCAGTGAGTTCATTACCAATCTGCATTTCCTACTGAGGTCAAATTATTCTTCCCAAAAGGATGTTTAGGTCATCAATAGTTTGTCCAGCAGTGAATCCAATTCTATTGTCTGCAATACTCACAGAGGTATATCAAAGGTACATCACAGCTCAACACAAATTGGTGCAGAGTTATTTGGAACAAGAGCCCGACTAATACTGACCCGATTTATTTGCTTTTCTATTGTATTTTGAATGGTCAATAAATTAAAATTGCCAACTTTTCATTTAAAGAGATGGGAGAAATGCCCTTCATCAATGTTTTGTGTTGATATTGCATAGTTTGTCCACCAGAGGGCACTCTGCAACTGTAAATAAGTAAGTATACAAAAGAAATGTAACAGAAATCTGTCTGTTTCGAATGTCTGAAAGGATAAAACTTAAAAATTGCCCAATATACTGGAAATTCGGCCAATATCACTTATACATTTGCCATCATAGAAAACTAATTAGCATGCTAGACGACTTCAGTCAGCACGTAGTATTTGGCTGATTGGAAGTTAAGCACTTAAAAGTCATTTTACACTCACAACCCACTAACTAGACTTTGAAAAAAAGTCTCTCACATTTCAGCTAAATTCAAATGTAAAACGGTCAGAGTGAAATCAAAAGTCAAAGAGTAAAACAGAGTGGCCCGAAAACCACCTCCACAACTGCACGGTGCAATCTCTGTCTACGCGCTGCTCCCTGCTCTCCGTCAGCTACTAAAGAAATCAGTTGGAGAAAGAGTTGCTTCGCCATGAAGAGAGAGCTAGACCTCGGTTTGTAGAGAAGTATTTTGCACAAAATTGTTGCTGGGTGTGCGCGTTTTCCTAAAGTTGGCTAAGGAAAAAAAACTGCCAAGTTAGTAACAAAGAGAGAATGATCTGTGATTAAATATGAGTGAAATGGACTAAGATGGTAAAGAATTTCAGCAAATAAAAATTATGTGAAAACCGATATTGAAATGCAAACAAACTACTGATACTTGTGTACAGTGTTATCTGACTTAATGCTATGGTTTATCTAGTTAATAAGATTCAATGTCTCAAGTAAGCACGCCCACAACTTTCCAGCCCACCGTTTGCTGCATTAGTCACCTAATTAGCCATGTATTTATTTAAATCAATATACAAAGTCAATATTGGTCCCACAAATTCAATAGCAGCTCATCTCTAGCTGAATTTCACAAGCCTTAATTGTTGACACTTTAAACCATTCTTATACTTTATTGTGGAATTTCAGTGTTTGCTGGCTTTGCTGGTAAATGTTTTTAAGCCACAACTTATACAGAGCATCTTGCATTAAACTGTTTACGCTCATGAAAGTCTTAAAATCTATACACAAAGACCAACTACCTTGCTTGCTGGTGATTGGAGGCTAGTTTACCTGCAAATGTATTGATTTTTATTAAACTTCACCTGGGCAAGGAACCTGTAGACGTAGACGGTCTTAAGCTGCCCAAAGCGGTAAACCCTGAAGATACTCTGGATGTCGTAGGATGGATTCCAGGAGGCGTCGAAGATGATGACCCGATTTGCTGCCACCAGGTTGATGCCAAGTGAACCAGCTCTTGTAGAAATGAGAAACAAACGGCCTCTGTGTATGAAAATGGAACAAAAGGAGACGCATCACAATTATATCCTGTGTCACGTGCAAAAATGTTGCTTTAAGATTCTCGTGGTCTTTTTTTGCAAAGTCACTGTCATAATTTTGCATTTTTCAAAGACAGCAAAGACGTCACCTTGTGTTACTGGTGTCATTAAACTCCTCTGCCCACTTCTTCCTGGTGGTGGCGTTGGTAGAGCCATCCAGACGATAGTAGTCAATGTTCCTGTACCACTTGCCTTCACCTTCACAAACACGAAAGGTACGAAATCTGATTTGCCATCTGCCGTCTACGTTCACAACGGAAACTTCAAAAGCACATGTATCTGCGTCAGTGCTGCCTTTTGCTTGTCAAAGGGACTTAGCTTGGGTATTAACAGGCAGCAGATAGATGGCTGTGTTGGTTAGAGGCCAGCCATGTTTAGCCTTCAAGATGGCCAACCCAACCCCTCCAACCAGCCTTCATAACCAACATTTCAGCATGTTTCCAATTACGGCACTGTGATCTTTTCATTACAAATTACAAACCCTTGAGCAAACATTTTTTGTCGAATAAAAAGTCAAGGTCTAATCATTTTCAAAATGAAAGCAAAAACAGCTGCTGAAGTTTAATTAGGAACATGACCTTACACCAGCGGTAATGTGTGTGTGTGTGTGTGTGTTGGTGTGCGTTTAAGGGTAATAAGCACACCAGCCTGTGTAAGAATACATGCTGCATGTGGGTTGACTTATGAGCCAAAAACCTGCATTTCTATGGAAATGCTTCATCCTTCTCCAAGGCTCATGTTAACATTTTTTAACACTCTCTCTTACACACTCTCTCACACACACTCTCTTAAGTCAATTTAAAATGCGCAGTGCAAAACCACAAAAATGAATCTTGGGACAAAATGGAGCTCGCCAATCTCAACTGGCTTATAATACTAAAAATTGCTTGGCTAATTCTAGCAAGTCAGTAAGAGGGCATATGTTCATTTTTGAATATCAGCATAGTGCAACGCTATGTAAAAATGCCCAAAACATACCTTTGTATGGAGAAATTTTCTCTTCATCTTTAGCTCTGCAAGCCAGTTCTAAGAAATCCTCAATCAGATCCAGAGAGATGAGAGACTGACTGAACACCAACCTAAAGACAAACACAGAGACATGCCTTGCAGTGACACTGCAAACTGACAAAGGCTATGCTTGCACACAGTACAGACAGACTTACACTTTTTCGTCTACTTCCTCAGCCATGCGCAGGATCTCAAAAAGCAGCATCATCTTCCCTGAGTGCTCCAGGATCTCAGCGTCAGGCTCCGTGACAAACTCCTTGTGCCAGTCAGCAGTGGGACTTCCTGGTGCGGAGCCAGAGGGCCGTGCTGTTTATAATACAGAGTTACAGATTAGCCTTCATGCATCTGACAACAACAAGCCTGTAACAGACACTGAGCTTCCAAAGCTGAGCCCCACTATTACATGGTTGTCTATTGTGTTACAGCTGCAAAGTGTGTGAAAATTATTCTTTTTATTTTAATATGTCTGTATACTCAACCAAGCACTTAAATACTTGGTTACTATTAGTGATTCCAAGCTCATGTAACAGCTAGAGAACATTACAAACAAGCTTCTGCTGCCTTAATTCTACTAGATCTGAAAATGCCACGCTTCATTTTGCACACTTTCCCACTATATATGCAAAACTGCTCTTTTTTTTTCATAACACAATGATGCCAATATTATGCTGATCATTTTGATTTGTTACATTTCTACTAACTGATTAGTGGACCTGGGTAGTAGTTGATCATCCTAACATTTCTAGCACTGTCATGATTTTGTCCCTGACCATCTTTCATTACATGACTGTTAAAGCTACCTTTAAACAGCTCTCTCAGTATTATGGAGTACAACTGCTGGTGCATCATATAGTGTACCTCTGGAGTCACAGCCAGTCCCATTGTCACATGTTTACAAAATCAAGCACTTAACCATGCAGTCTGCCTTTACCAACATTTATGAAAGAACAGTGGCACTGTAATAAGATGCCACCAACGCAACGAGGCATCTTTTTTCCCTTCTAGATGTTCCACGATTAACTGTAAGTGGTCTTACTGCAAAGTGGAAGTGTTTAGGAACCACAGCAAGTCAGCCACAAAGCAGCAGACCACAAAATGCTACCGAGCCGGATCACCGAGTGCTGAGCCGCATAGAAGTCGCCAAGACTTGGACTTAAAAGACTGCAGAGTTCCAAACCACCTCTGCCATCAACCTCAGCACAGAAACTGCTTCATTTCACAGGTTTCTATGAGTGAGATCCTACAGTAGTTATATCTAAAAATGTGTTTAAACCCTTTGAATCAATCATCCTGGATTAAGCATTCAAAACATCCGTGGAGACATCGGGTTCATGAGAATGGAAATCCGTGCATTTCATATTTGTTTATACTGAGAGGCGCACTCAGCGACAGCTTCTGCCTGCAGCAGCAGCTGGATGTGAAGCCTGCCTTCTAATTTCTAAATAAAACAGGAGGATATCACAATATAATCATCATTCCTCAATATTTGGGAATGAATAAGGACAAGGACAAATGGATCAGCTCGGAGCCTGTTATACTTTCAGCATAAAATAAAGAGGCTGCAAATAATGCAATATAGACTTTTGGGGGATTTTTTTTTTTTTACCTAGGCTCACAGACAAGCAGGTAGTGTGCTTGGTTCCCTGAGGTCAGTTCTGATAAAACAGATTCCCCTCCCACTAATTACTTCCAACCATGATTTCCAATCATGCAGTACAGTTCATGACCCTCTTAAACCCAGCCAACCACTCGTAGTCCCCCTGTGTGTTATTGCACACTCACGTTCATCTACAGACTCTGCTCTGTTTCGGCCCTCGCCGTTCCTGCCACGAGAGCTGGTGTTCCACTCTTTGATGACCTCAACATCGTCACTGTCCGAATCGTCAGATCCCTTCTTTTTTCCTTTTCCCTGCTTCTTTTTCCTATTAGCCAGGAGGCACAGTGAAACTGGGTTAGCAAGAGTAAGATGTCGGGTAGAAAGGCAGTTTAATTGTGTCATATCTGTATGAACAAATAAAGAAATAACAAAAAAAACATGACTTTACTTTTTGATCTTCTCATCTTCTGAGGTCAGACTCATGGAGGATTCTTCTGTTTCTGAAGCTATGAAGTCGTCCATGCTGTCCTCGTCAAAGAAACCCTGCGAGAAAGTGCACTTGTGTGAGGCTCAACTGTGCAGCAATGCAGGTCAGCTGTACGCAGGGCTCGATCTTGGGCAGCAGAAATGATGCATAAGGGGAAAATTTTGCTGCAGTAGCAGTATGTGGTGTTGTCGCTCAAAGCGTGACCTGTCAGCAATGCGTTCCTATTGTTTTGCTACAGTGTGGGCAATTTGTGGGAATGTATTTCTAGTTTTTCAGTCGGTGTTTGCTGTGGTTTAGTCTCGTCTTCCCCAGCCCTACCCTGTTTTCTTTACTGATGTAGTCCAGCTGAAGGCACCAGGGATGGGTCCAGATTCTGCTCAGCATCTGGAAATCCTGGAAGAGTTTGGTCCCCGCGCGGCCCCGGCCCCCCTCCACAGCATTCCCCACACCTGCACGCAAGGGAAAGAATATGAGGGGGAAGATGGATGTGTGTTTGCATTACGTACCTGACAGCATGCTCTCAAACCTTTTATACATACAGACGATAAGAACAGGAGCAACTGAGTTTAACTCTTTGAAATTCTGTTAGATTACAAAAAGAGGAAACCTGACAAACTGACAGACAGCTAAACTAAGAAACTTCTGAAAACACCAATCATAATTTAGTTTTAATTTTAAGGATCGCAAACCACTCTTTCAAACTACGTATGATCCATTAAGAGCTTTAAATTTACATTTTTCCACAGCCCATCATCAAACAATGTTAAAAAAAACAACAAAAAAACCCTTCGTTTTTAATTAATAAAAACAATTATTTTGGTCATGAGAGATTGTTAGAAACACAATTCACACCTTTGTCAGCATTAACCCTGTGTAGCCACAACCTTTCAAGCTGTAACCACACAGGGCTAAATGGAAGGAGAAGTAAGAGTCCATGGTGGTTCAAAATCTCCCATCTGCACTGCCTCTTCCTTTTATCTTATACCTCCTTCTGAAATCTCCACATCATCATCCGCTTCTTTCTTCACATCTTCCTCTACCTTTTCCTCCACTACTCTCTCTCCCCCTTGTATCCACTTCATCCTCTTCCTTCCATACCCCGTGCCTCAACTCCACTGTCTAAAATGTGCATAAATTGTTTAGTCGTAATAATTAAACAGTTTGTTACAGTCAGCAGATTAAACATGCAATTCTCCCCAGTAACTGGACTGCTCACAACTAGCCGGCCATAACAACAAATGAGCTTTGACTAACCGGTTTTAGACTCCTCCACAGTAAACTGATATGGAAGCTTAACACAGCTGAGGTAAACAGTAATCTGATAGTTGATACAGATTAATACTGGCCAGAGTGTCTGAGGTGACTGAGAGGGGGATATAGCAAAATATTTAATTGGTACTCAGAGTGGCTCTAAAAGCTTGTCCACTATGGGAAACAAAACTCTGAGCAATCCCAACTCATCTTAAAAAGGATTCAACTCTTAATTTTAAACCTACACACAACACTGAAAAAACAAAAAAGCAAAAACAGCATTTGGAGTGAGACTCACATTTGAGCTCTAATTTTATCAATTATCCTCAAAATGCTTTTAAAAGTTGATTAGAGGTCAGCGCTCCACCCATCAGGCCTTTACAGTAAGAGTAGCCAGGGGGAAGTTGCTCCTGTCTAAAAGACACATGACAGCTTGCTGGGAGTTTGCCAAAAGAAACCTTAACGACTTTCATGCAATAAGAAGGAATATCGTCTTGTCTGATTGAAAGATTGAATTATTTGGTCACGATATCCAACAGCATGTGTCGTGGAAACCATAACTCAGGAATGCCTCATTTATATTGTTGCTACAGGCCAAAACAGTGGTGGCTGACTGTGACAGTTTTTCTGTAACATAATGTGGGAAATTAGCTGGACAGACGCAAACAAAAATATGGATTGGAAAAAAAAAAAAAACAAGTCTAACTCTACTCTGAGATCCTGAGAGATCTAAAGCGTCCATGTCAACAAGATAATGACCTAAAAGGTGCTGCCAGACCTAAAAAGTGGCTTGGGTTGAGCTGTAAACTTAAATGTTTTCCAATAATGATTCTGTTTTTGAACAGTTATGAAAAAGATTATCATCAGGACTATTGTGCTGCATTAGTTATTAATCTCTGACTCTCTTCCACAGCCTATTTTATCCTGTCCTCCTCCCCTCAACCCCAACTGGTTATAGCAGATGGCTGCCACGCCCTAAGCCTGATTCTGCCAGAGGTTTCTTCTTGTTAAAAGGGAGTTTTTCCTTCCCACTGTTGTCAAGTGCTTGCGCATAGGGGGTTGTCTGATTGTTGGGGTGTTTTCTCAATTATTTTAAGGCGTTTACCTTAAAATATTAAGCTCCTTAAGTTGACTATTGCCGACATTTGGTACTATATGAATTAAATTTAACTGAATTATTTGCTCTCGTCGTCTTTATAGCATCATGTTTTCCCCTCTATTTCCTAAAAGGGGAAACTCGCTCACCATTTAGATCAACCTGAGCCAAGATGATAAAAATCGCCTCTGAGAGCTGGAGAGTCCAGACATCAACAAAGTACTCAACAAAGCATGTCTAGAGAGACCTGAAAATGGCCGTGCACATTATCGGCACATCAAACCTGGTTGAGTTTTTTACATTTTCCTGCCAAGAAGGATGGGAGATCACTTTTAATAAGATTTGAGGACAGCACGGCTGCCAAAACTTGCTTCAACAAAGTACAAACGCAAAGGTCAGAATACTTGCAAATTGGCCATTTCATTAATTTTCTTAAATTTACACAATACCCAAAGACCTGTTTTTGTTTGAATATTGTTGAGTATTGTGTGCAGACAGACAAGAAAATAAAATTAATTTGATGCATTTAATTTGATGCATTAGTCTGAAAATGTGGAAAACGTGCAACGGCCTGAAACTTTGCTTGAATTTTACTGCACAGCACATTCACAAAGTAATTATAAAGACAAAACTAAAACCAAGCAATAAGTGCAACTCATTCTTCTCAAGGAATGAACACTGAAACCACAAAAAAAAAAAAAAAACACTAAAAAGCCGATGATTAATGGATAATTCTCAGCCTTATAATCTGCTCCAACAGCTGCTTCCTAGAGCAAAAAAGCAGTTGCTAAAACACTAACGTACCTATTCAGGATGCTGACCTGCACTGACCCCAAGACGTCAGAAGTTAGTTCAGGTTTTACATAAGCAGTGGAAGTAAAGGAGAGAATATTTATTGCCATTCCCACCACAATCCACTGGTGGTCTTTAGTCTGAAGACACCACTTTTAAACACTAAATCCTCTGTCACAACATCAGCGCTGTTCACTTTGGACAACCCAGCCTAATGAGCCACAACACATACCAACAATCCCTCCAAACACTCCTGTTCTTACATACCAGCCCTCCTGTTCTTTGTTTTTGCTTCTGGTGTAAAACCTCTGGCCCCTTCTCCCTAGAAATTTCTTTCCCTTTCCTTTATGCCCCCACATCCCTCCCCCTTTTACCCCACACCCTCTGTTCCCTCACTCCCAGAGCTCTTCATTAGGGAGACGTGGGAAACTGGGCTTAAACCCTGCCTGCGGCACTGTGCCAGCTGCCACTCTCTCACACACACACACACACACACTCAGAAGAAAAGTCCACTAAATGACTTAACAATGCACCACCAGAAAGACCCTCCATTTATCTAAAAACCTTGTCTGAGCAAATCCAGTAAGGAGAGCGCTTTCAAGAGAAACAGGACTCCCGCAGTAGGATTTAACCTAGTCCTAGCCTATGCATGTTTTCCAGTCGAATTCCCTAATTTTGTTTTAGTCTAAGCGTGGGCTAAATCTTTGTCTGGGCAATCAGATCAGACTTGTCACTGGGAAAGCACTGCTAGCAGCCACAAGATTCCCTGCTGTTCATAACCCCCAAAAATCCAGTTTAAAGCAGTGGTTGTCAAACTGCACCATGGGCCCACACTGGTGAGGCAGAGAGCCACTCCAGCAGGGCGTGTATAACCGTGGGAAAAATATGGAAGGGAGTTAAATTAACACAATTTTAGTAGCAACGAGTTTTCTCGTAAAATGTAACTTGCATCCTCTAGTTGTGACTAAAACTTAAAGTTGTGGAACATCAACAAAGCAAAAAACCTGCAATACAGCTTGATTCTCACCTGTGAAGTGCTCCAGGTAGTATCTGTAAAGTTTAGCCTGGATTGGAGTCATTCTGACCGACAACACATACTCGTGCTTGGGAGGTAGGAACTTGGTGAGTGCAGTGTAATCTTTTCTCTGTAGGAAACACAAATGCATTATTTAAGCAGGAAGTTAAAGGAGGCCTGAGTGAATCATTTCAAACACAAACATTTTTTTAAAATATATATATACATATATACACCTGGACGCATCCAGCAAGCATCTCATAAAGAATGTGAGCTCTCTTCTTCATGATCCGGACATCGTGTGGGGTGGAGTCGGCACACTGACCGTTCTGGATGGGGTTAATAAAGCGGTTCCTAAACTCCTTAACTGAACCAAGCAGGTTTTCCTTAATGAAGTTCACCATGCAGTGGTCTGGTAAGGAGGAGACAAAAGTCAGAAAAGTTATTTTTTTAAAACTTAACAAAAATCATCCATATAAATGAATCACATGGATGACAGCAGGAAGTCTCACATTCAATCAGGTTATTTTGCAGCGGCGTTCCAGTCAACACAATCCTCCTCCTCGTCCTGATAGAGTTCATTGCTTTGGACACAGCAGAGGCCTCATTCTTCAGGATATGGCCTTCATCACAGATCACCAAGTCTGGCCCTAGTAAAAATGAACACAAGGATCATTTTAATGCGGCCGATTTCAGATCAGGTCACACCGCTGGAATGGCACGCACATCGAAAAAAGGGGGTTTACCAGTAACAGGCTCAGATGTAAACAAAAGAAAATGAAAACAGTTTGGCTAATTTGGTACATGTGGCCCCATTAGAACAGCTAATGTGCAAAAAACAACCCCAGGACTGAGTCTACATACATATCAGTTTATAAAAAGGCTCATTTGGACCACAAGATTGAATGTTAGGAGCACAGAAACCTGACGTAAGTGCATAAAATTTAACGTAAAAATCACTCTACCTGGCTCTACCAGGGTCTTCTGAAAAGTCTCTTTGAGCTTCTTGCTCTTGATGTTCCTGCCCTGCGTCAGGTTTCGGTACATTTCGTAGCCCATGATCATAACGCCGCCCATCTCCTGCCATCGCTGAAGGGCGTACGCTCGCTCCTGTGGCCTTTTCACTGTGGCCAGCTCAGTTACCTGTTGAGCACACCAAAGGTAAATATGCTGAGCAACGCACTGGAAACAGAAGAGGCTTGAAAGGTCACAAGGGCGACCCATTACCTCTAAACTCTCTTCATCCTTCATTCCTTCTTGCCACTTTTCAAATTCATTGAGCCAGTTAAGGACAGTGTTCAGGGGGCAAACCACCAGTGCTGTGGTGAAATCGAGCTTCTCACAAAGCAGCAACGTGTGAAGAAATGTCACCACCTACAGGACAAAACGAGTCAAATGTTGTCAAATGCACCAACAGCACAGAGCTTTGGAACATTTTTATTCACTTTGGGCTTTTATCAGACTGCCTGTTAATATAAGCATTTATTTTGACAACTGCTTCTCTGTGTTGTTCTATAGTTCCACAGGAGGTCATTTCTGTAGGTTTGGGACAGCTAAAAACATTGCATTACACAACTGGCGTAGTCTGCACAAGAGTGAAAATGAACGCAGCCAATATAAGGCAAGTAACTCACTTGCAGAGTCTTTCCCAGGCCCATACAGTGGGCAAGGATGCAGCCAGAACCAGCAGACTTCTCAATTTTTTTCACCGATTCACAGCAGCAGTCCCACATAAACTGCACTCCTGACAGGGACACAAAACACACAGCACAGGAGACATCAGTGCCGAGCACCTCAGGCTTGTTTTGCTTATTTTTTCTCCAGCTCCTACAGTTTCAAAATTCTCTGTGCATTGTGTCCTTACCATCAACCTGGTGAGGTTTGAGCTTTGTCACCAGGTTCCTGTGCACCTGCACCAGAGGCTCTTTGGTTTCTTCGTCCTCGTCCAGCACCAGCTTGGTAGTGATGGGGCAGACAACCTGGGAAGACTCCTCCACCACAATCACCTGCAACATGAAGAAGAGCCAAAAAGATTTTTTTAATTCTAAAATCTGGAAATAATGTCTTAAGTAAAAGAAATATATCACTAACTCTTCCGGTATGTCAAATTTCTCACTTTGTATCTCCGACAAGATATATCTATCTCTTTATGTCTGTGTATGTGAAGGAAGCCCGTTTAGGCTAATGCATGGTTAATTTCACAAATTAAGAGAAAATCCATCATGCACTTTTGGCAATTCTGACTAAACCATGGCGCATTTTATTCATTTTAATCAAAAAATTAAGTACTTACGGAAACACCCTGCTGCTCGTTACACTTTCATTTTCTAAAAATGTCCTTTAAATGTATTTAACAGCAGCGCTATCCCCGAATTATAAGCACATGGCTGGCTTTTTACATGGGTCATTAATATTGGCAACCAATGTAGCCACCACAACTGGCACTTTGTATGCTGGATACATACGACTCAGGCTGTTATGAAACCATGCTAACACAAACGCCAACACACAACCACCAATAATACAACAGGGAGATAATAGAGAGCAAGAAACAAAAATGGAGACAGCTGTGGAGCATGCTGTGGTTCTGTGTGGCCCTCATCTCCCCAACATCTGCTTCTCTCCAGCAAATGTTTGACTTGGACCAGCAGCTCCACCAACCCACTTACTGTTGGCAGTACTACTCCCAGAGGCAGCCATCAGTGGACTGCTACAGGCTTCTTTTAGATGAAGGTTTTTTTTAAAAAAAAAAAATTGTGCCACTGCAGGCAAAAGAGAGGATGAGCAGAGTGGTTCAAAGGCCACAGCTGCCAGAGAGTCCTGGTACAAATACCAGGAACATTTTACATCATAAGCAGGAGATAAAGTCCGACTGCTTCCTGTTGCCCTGTATTTAGAGGGACAATTTCTGCTAGTTTCATCTGCCCCCCCCCCCCCCCCAACACACACCATTACACT
>VUQG01022281.1:0-12227 GCA_015106755.1 Etia nguti | reverse complement strand
TTCCTGTGTGATCTACTTGGAACGGTTTGTATTGTGACTGCACAGAAACCACAATACTGTTTGACTAAATCTCATGTCAGGCCTGGGTTATGGTCTCTGAGAACTAGTTCTTAAGAAATGTTTGTCCACCACATGGGAAATCCAGTGTTTATTCTCATTGTCAATGGTGAAAAGTCAGCTCTCATACAGTTGGAGACGTGGTTACGATGGCACGCATTTTCAGACTTGTTCTACAGGCAGACACGACAAAATGTCACATGTATCTGAGTAACAAAGGGAAAAAAAGGAAAGCTAGAATTAGAAGTGCAGTTTTAACTTTGGGCTCCTCTCCCACCTTCCTGCACCACTGGCCAGTGTGAATGTCAAATCGTCACTTTGTGAAAGGTAACAGTAATGGGGATGTTTAAATCTCTACCATGGACTATATATAGAAGAAGGGATGAGCTTACATGATGAAAGGGGAAGCAAATGTGGATGTGCCTAACATCTGCATTCTTTATAATGGCCAGCAGGCGGCGACTCTTCTGGTTGGAAAAAATAAGTCTAGGATTTTATGGGAAAATTACCCTTCAGCTTCCTTGCTCTATGAGCTCAGTAAACCTTATTCTAATGTGTCTTTGGGCTCAGTGGCTAGTTTAAATTCTTACTAAATATGTTTGAAATTTATTTTGCAAATTATGAAACCCATTGTAGTCAAAAAGGATGATAAAGCCGGTATGGTTCAAGGCTGGTCTATAGCAGACATTATGGTGTCAATGCCAACTTTTTATACATAAACCACCTCAATGGATTTAAAATGAAACAGTCAAGATGCAATTGAAATATATATGTCAGTCGTATCCTGTTAACCCTGATTAATCCCAAGTCTTCATGGTTAATATCTTAACCCTAAGCCCCAGCAATATGCTCCTTGATCTTGGAGAGCAAAATATTATTCCAAGCCTTAAAAACTATTTTTTGTCTTCCTCTAAAAGTTATAGAGTTACAGTTAGACAAAACCTGAACCCAGTGTTAAGATACTGCCAGTTCATGTATGTACAGGTATGTTTGTGAAGGTTCTCAATCATCTAGGTCATCGTAGTCTAAGGAGCTTGGAAAGAAAAGCGTCTGGACTTCTTTAAATTTCTTGAAGATGTTTCATCCGAGAAGCTTCTTCAGTTCTAAGAGCGACTGGTGGAGTGTCCTAGATTTTAAGCCCTATGGGAGTGTCCCTAAGAGGGTCATGGACCCCCCTATTGATCCTCTACCTAATCACACGAGCCAAGGTGTGAAAACAGGTATGGGTCATAATCAGCCAAGGTTTCAGGTGAATCCGTTGTGAAACCTAGCCCCAGAGATAAAAATTAGGTAGGGAATTTTTAATTCTTCAGACAGGTGTTTCCTATTATGATTCATACACACGTCTAAATGGAACTGCATATATGCAGTCTAAAAGTGTACCTCATCATCGATAATGATTGAAAAACATGCTTTTCTGTCACATGTAGCGTACAGATTTGGGGCCACATGTTGCTGCTGCCATTCTGAAAATGTCTTACAAATTAACTCTGGTTTTAATGTCGTGGTCTTATATGTGCTCTGTAGGAACGCTTCCTAAGGATCAGTTTAACTGCCACCTTTCTCATTTGACTCTATTTTGCAGGCCTGTAATTCATGACACTTTAATACCAGAGTTGTCAGGAGGAAAAAAAAAATCAAGCATTAGTCCAACATACTATGGACTGTGTGATTTATACCTGTTGTTCAGAAAAGAATGTGCTTTCCTACTGAATACCAGAGCACTGAACATTCAGGCAGCCAACACAGGATCACTTGCAGTTGACTTTCCTGTTTGATTTTTCCTCTTTCTAGATCTGCCTCTGGATTACAAGTTCCGCAGGTTTTCCCCTGATAAGCCCTGCACCACCGGCTATTACCCTAGACCCCCGGATTCTTTGCTGAAGAGGTGCGAGAGTATGTCATAAAAAAAAAGAAAGAAAAGAAACGGAAAAATAAAGTCCTCCCTTACCCCTTCTCAGGAGAGGAATGTTCCTCCATTTATACCCGTAGTTCCCCACCTGACCCCACCATCATCTATGGAGAACAGAAAACATCCACTTTTCATCCTTTCAGAGAAACCATGTGAATGTAAGCCACAGTATCTCTCTGTAATAATGCATACATTTGAACATTGTTTTGTGGTTTAGTGTATGTGGAAATACGACAAACTAAGTGTGTGAGCGTGTGTGTATCTGCATACAGTAATGATACGGTGTTCTTATTGTTTTATGTGTGTGAGGCCTTCTCTTATTTTCCTTGGTATATTGTTTCAAAATCTGAATAAATCAAATGTTTTACCCTCTTTTTCCTGAAGTTATTACCTCAAAAACGTGATTGACTGTAAGCAAAACAGGAGTACCTATCCCTAAAGATCTGTTGGAAATATTGTGTGAGTATTTCTGTACAACAGTATTATTGTGTAGTCCTCTCTTCTGGATATGGTTTCACTGTATGCATTTTAGTAACCTTAACACGAGATTTAAGGTCTGTTGTTCCTACTGTGTCAGTTTAGTGGAAGATGTTACTGTTCAGGTCATTGTTGCTAAAGAACTAGCACAATACTGTCCTTTGTGATGGTTGTTTCAACAACAACAAAAAAACAAAACAAAAAAAATCATAACTTGGACAATAATAATATGACTGATGAAGACTATGCTAGATGTTCTTTGTATTACTTTTGGTGCAACAGTAACATGTGCTCTTTGAGTGTAAAAACCGTGGACTTCTACTCGTGCTTCATTTGTATTCAGATTGAGGTATGCTTTAACCGACTTCAGAATGGTTATTTTGTCGGTGTGCATAGACAGGTTGTGCCATAATATTTAAGGAACACTCGGTTTGGGAAGAGTCCACAAAGTCACAGAAGATTGGTATCAGGTTTATCTTTGTGCATCCAGGAAGTGTTTAGCATAGCTTAGTACCAAGTACTACTGGTGCACAGTGAAAACCTTTAGTTGTTTGCAGGGATCGCCGTAAGCAAGACCCCGTGAACCTAATTTTGCCAGGGCTAAACTCTGTTCAGTAGAATTTATGCTGGGTTCAGATCACTGATACATGAAAATAGCCAAACTAGAACGATCTTGAATGTCTCACAATACTCCAGCAGACGTACTTCTCACCTCATCTGTGATGCTGACCCATAGCCCAAAGCACTCTTCCAAATGTAACAATTCAAAAACATGATGAAACATAGACAACCCATGCTTTTCTTTGGCTATGATCTGTGAACTTGCTTTTTTCTTTTGTTAGCCTTCGATTCATGCCAGTTATTTGTTTCTGTTCAGGTGCATGTTAAAGGGTCTCTATTGAAGGGGATAAAAGCCAAATGTGAATCAGCTACAGTTTGTGAACACTTAGATTGCACGTGGTACCTTTGCACATGACTTTTCTATCTATCATGCCAAATCCAGAATTCTTCCATGTCTTCTATCAGATGATTTAGCACCATCTATTCAGTAGAGTTCACTCTGTTTGGATTAATCATTTGCACAATTAGGGTAGTTATCATTGCTATGGGGAAAGCAGTAGAATGGCATGGAATTCATGAGGTAGGCCTACTGTGTGAATTTCAATTACTTTTTGTCACAAAACCTAAGGAAGTGCTTGTTTGTGCTAAGGTGGACCCTAACCTGTCTCTATGCTAACTTCACAAAGATGATACTGGTCTAAATCTTCTTATCTGGCTTTGATAAAGTAATCAAACAATAGGATTTCCCAAATGGCAAAGTGTTCCTTTACAGTGGCCATCATCTCACAAGTGAAGACGGTATATTTTGATAATGAACAGCATCCAGCTGGCAGATTGTAAGTGAGACTGGTCATCCAAAGTGAATTATTACTTGTGCTGTGTGTGCAAGTGTTTTATGCATACAGCTGTAGTGATTGTACTCTTTGTTTCTCATAGACCTGGAAGATTTGACATGCGCATTTGCCTTATGTTGGATTCATTTGTGCCCTTAAGTTCTTAAAACCACAGGGAACGTTCACTTCTGTGTTCAAGTGTTGGAAGTACTGTCAAAGAAATAAAATGTTCTTTGATTTTCTTACAAGTTGTTTGAGATTTCTTTGCAAACTGATGACTTTCGCTGCACAGAGTCTACGTTGAATGTTCAATCTGGGTCAAAAGAAACACAAAGCTTACTTTGGAATAAATATTGATGAGCAAGATAGAATCTCAGAATCACCATATTGTCAGAAGCATCAAGTTTGAAAAGACATTGCTGTGAACTGAGTCTACCCATTCAGATTGTAGGTTACTTGTTGAGATGAAAGCTTTATTGCATCAGGAACCATAAAGCACGTGGAAGGATTTTGCGAATTACACCCCTGGTGTAATAAGTTTGATCGTTTCACTGTAAATATAAGATGCATGTAGAGTTCACATGTGAGGGTGGAGGGGAGCATCAACTGAGGCTTACTTATCAAGTTGCACAGCGCACAAAAAAATATACCTGCTAATTAGTGCTAAGTAACAGATTAATAAAAATACTGGAATTTCACTCACTGAAACTGAAGCATAAACTTCTGGGATGATCTGTGCCATGCAGGTGACCATATTACTTGTCTGATGATTCCATTAAAATACAAAAAAACACCATCAGCACAAACATGATAAGGCCAGTTGAGTGACTCCAACTCCCCACTGTGCGATATAGCAGACAGCAGTTGGCTACTACTGCCTAAAGTCATGCCCATCAATCCAAACCTTACTGCTATACATCAGTTGATGTGAAGAGGAAAACTTCATAGATGCCAGTCAGTAATCTTAATTTCTAATGCTGTAAAATTGGGCATTAACTAAAACCTTGACTTTAAATTTACAGAACGTGTTAGTTTTTTATTTTTCCTTTCAAATGTATAACCCTGTAGCACGTGTAACTCTAAACGTGGCTGGTTGGTCTTAATCCCTACACGCCTCGTGTATCATATGTGATACGTGACTTTTGAGGCTTCTACATCATCAGTGTGATTTTTTTCCCCCAGATATTGCAAATATTTTACTAATTTAAACTCACATATTTAGTCCTTTTTTTGTCAAGAGATTCAACAGCCAACCAATTTGAGAAAAAAAAAAGAATTTTCTGGCAGTAGTTTCATGGTTCATACTTTAAACGACTAAATTTACTATTTTAACATATATCCGCGTTTTTCTTGCGGCTTACAGCAGCTCTGGTTTGGGGCTTCTCGTTCAGCCACAGTTCATTAGGTCCTCTTAAAGCTTCTCTTCCTGCGGCCCCTCCTCATTCGCCAGCATGACGCTGTCTCCGCACTCACACATACCTCCCTCCTCTCTCTGTGTTTCCTCTTGAAAAAAAAGGATTATTAAATCCTGCCTTTCAGCTGTATTAAACATCTTTTTGAAACCTGCCGCTGTGAGATGACAGCTGGAAGAAGTGACATACGGATTGTGAGCGCCGCTTCTGACAGGTAACGACTCTCCCTTACACACAAGCACACACACATTTGAGTGGTTCTTACAAGGCGACTTTGTGCGTGGGTCTGGATTATCAGTACCAGCGAAAACGAATATTTCCGTGAGTGTCGGTGCTATTGTGTTGATGGAGGGTGTTTCCTGAAAGCACAGCTGCTTGTGACGGCTGATTTGGGGGTTTAATGAAACGCAGAAACTACTTGAGCGAGAAGTTAGCTTAAAGTTTTTTAATGTTACCTTTACCTTACCTTATTACCTTACAGACATGAACCAGAGCAGGCAGCTCAGGGTCATACCTGAGCGTGACTGCGGAAAAATACGGAATAACAGTTATGACTGTTTTCTAATAATTTATTAAACAGCACGTCATTCTTGGCGTACTTCACACTGGAATTAGCTAGTGTGGATAACGAGCTAACGTCCAGGACTTTGTCTTATAACGACTGTAACGATGTGCTAAGCTAACATACAAACAAACCCGAAAAAAACTACGTAATAAATATGAGAACATGCCAAAGGTATCAGCCGGTGGAAAATTACTGAGCTACAGCGAAATAAAATGCTGCCAAAATACAAAGGTGAGCAATTACATGAGATGTACAAGCCGAACACTCAGTCCATGCCTAGATTTTCTGTAAATTTGGGAAATTGTTAATAGCACTGGAAAATATCTGTTAAGATGAAAGGTCCGGCATTATTTTTAAAACCTTCTTACCCTACTTAAAATAGATCACTGTTACCAGGCTAGGTTTTAATACTGGTAATCAGGGCAAATTCAGCTCTATAACTTAGTTCTATAACTTAACCTGTAAATAAGTCATAGAACCTAAAAAGTCAAAAATTATATTTATATTTTCGGTTGGAGACACCACAGGTGGCCCTGGTGTTCTTCTGTTAGATGAATCTGGCCGATTCAGATGGCTTTAAAGCAGTGATTCCTTCAGTTCAGAGCTCAGATTCTTTTCATATATTTAGGTATTATCACCTAATTTATCCATTTTTATTAATTGTTTTCTCCATTAAGTTAACCTAGAGTGATGATAAAAGGAAGGGCAATCATGTCTGAAAAGCTGCAACCATGACACACACACCCCTGGCCAAGTAATGATGATCCATTAAGACAGAGGAAATAAAATATTTTAATTACTGTGTTCAATACATATTTTGCAGATTGTGTTTTTACATTCAGTCACAGAAGGATATCTAAACTATGACATGCTTTTTATGCTTTTACAGAATGAAAAAAAAAAGTCATGTTGTAAGCAGTGATGAAACGATAGAAGTCAGAGCTCAGCTGCAGTCCCAGCCAATCAGCTCGTTTCAGTCAAAGGTCATCCTACATTAGTCGATGGCTCCGCTCATACTTTTCTAGACATTCAACTGGCAAATATCATACGGGGCACGCTATTTAACCTGCTCTAGACTGTACACATCAGCTGAGCAAGCCGCTTTGCAACCCACCTCTGCCCCAAGCTCCTCTTTTCATGCTGTTTTTGACCTAATCTGTATGAGAACTGTTGTCACTGATGCCAGCTGTGCTCTGTGCTTTGGTCTTGCTGCTGCCAAAAAGAAACAGCTACAGACAGAAATAGCAGTGTTTAAAGCTTAAATATCAACATAACAGGATTATTGTAACTGTGTAATATTTCACAACAGCAGTTGCCAACCGTAAGCAAACATATAAAAGAATCTGCCAAATAACAATATAAATAATATTATTATCATTTTTTATTCTGGCAGCTCTAATTTTATAACACTCTATTGTTGATTACAGCTGTCCTGACTGAGCCGCAATCTATTTGCACATCTTTATAAATAAAATATTGCTTATTAAATTTACTTAGTGAATTTAACCTCTTAGGACCTGGCGTCCACATATGTGGACATCACATTTTGGGTTGTCTAGACCAAAATACAAAATTTTGCTCTACAAGGGCCTGATATCCACATACGAGGACATTATACTGCCTCTGTTTTATCAAAATTTAAACGAATGTCCTCATATGTGGATCTCATTTTTCTCAGAAACAAAAATCAGGTAATTAAAAAAAAAAATCTGGTGACTCTTTGTTTTTGCATTCATCAGGTCCCAATCAAAGAGAAATTCAAAATGCATGCCATGGAAGAGTTCGGGTCTTAGGAGGTTAATGAAAACCACAAGACAGAGCTTAAGATTTAAAAAAAAAAAAATATTCTGTTCTGCTTGGTCCTTGGTATGAATCTTCCACCTTTGTGTTCACCACAGAGGAATGTGACGCCTCCTGAGGTCAAATGTCAGAATTAATTCCAGGAGGAGACTCAGTTTTACATTCCGGCTTGAATTTTCTTTATTTATAAGACACACGTCCACTTCCAGCCTGTTAGAACGGACTCCAGTCTAGACGTCTTTTAAATCACTACCAAATGCTTTTCCACTGGGGCTTTGCCAAAAGCTCCTCTAAGGTCATGGAATTTACGCTCATGTTTGGAGCACAGTCTCCCTGTAAAGCACACCATTTTGGTTTAAAGCGTGTTTCAGTGAACCAGACTAATGTTACTGCAGTAATGGGCCATTTATGACCTCTAGGGCCTGCTCCTCTGGCCTGGCCTGGGTGTGCATGGCAAGACTTGTCTGGCAATATCAACTCCGACGTAAATCCTGTGGGTTTAAAAGAAGGTAAGGCGGTGTTTCATGGGAATTTTAGGGTATTCTTAAATTCTTGGAAACTATAAAGTCCTACTCTATCAGACAGTGCTGATCATTTCTAAACACTGCTGCTCCTCCATCAGTATGGAAAGGCTGCATCATCAGGCCTACAGCTGTATCTAATTATTCAAGGAATGCAGGGCTTTTGCGAGAAAAAAAACTCTGCAGAATATGGGCTGGCTTTCTCAAATCTTTCTCCCCCTTCCCCTTCTCAGCTGAGCTCCTTCGGCAATGCCACAGCCCAGTCTCTGATGAGAGGATGAGAACCTACACCCGTGGGGCGCCCACTGTCTTCTTCATAAGTCTTCTGTGGCCCCTGCTCTCTCCGGCAGCTGTAGCCGAGGTGGACCCCAGCGGAGGAATTCCCTTCATGGGGGGCAACTACAATGGTCATCCCATGCTGTACTTCAGCCGTGGGGATGTGGAGCAGCTGCAGTACGCAGCTGCGGGGACTCACCGGGAGATGGCGAGACGAATCCGTGAGGCCGGGGAGACCATGCTAGAGCACCCCGAGGAGTATCTGCCCCCCTGGAGCCCAGCCGAGTTCAGCGCCCGCTGGAATGAGGTTTATGGAAACAACCTGGGCGTCCTGTCCATGTTCTGCCTGCTGTACCCACACAGGGCCGGGGCCCTCGATCTGGTCAAGGACTACATGGAGAGGATGGCAGCCCAGCCTAGTTGGTATATTTTCTGTTGTTTTTTACTTTATCTTTTTAACCTGACTGAAACCTTTGGTTCACAGTTTACAGATGTTACTTGATATCTCTGCTCCACCCCCACATCTTCATCAATGCAACATTAATGCTAAACCGCTGCTGTCAGTGGCTTTTTAGCCAGTCCCCTCTCTGGAGTGTTCTAGTCCTTCTCTGTGGGAAGACTCGTGGTAAAGATGCATTGTGGGCCGATAAGTCTGTAGTCCAGGAAATATGTTTAGCAGCTGTTTGCCCAAACAACCCCCACCCTCCCCCCAAGTGAAAGGAAATGAAATATTCAGATGTGGGCTGAATAGTTCAGGCCTGGGTTGTGACTGAAGCTCAGGGTCCAGGTGACCTGACAGGGACTGCCTCTGGTTGTGGTTTGTTCCCCTCTGTATTGCATATCATCAGGCTAAGCTTCAGTCATTTCCCTAACCAATCTTTCTTGTATTTCTCATGTTTTGAACTTGGTAATCCAGCTGTGGGAGCTCTTGCTTTAGTATGATGCACAGTTCATCCTAGAGAATGTGTTTCCATTATATGTTTGCTTCAGTTTACACAAGGTTAAGTAATTCTCAGGGAGTTTGACACGACATTTGCCATCTTCGTGTGGAACTTATGATTGTGTGGTTATGACATATGCAACCTCAGTGTTTAAGTGGCTGAACAGAGCTGCAGAGTATACACAAATCAATGCCATTGGGGCTCATTATTATCATTGGTTTGAACACGGCAGAGGGATTTTAGTTTTGCTGCATATCAGCACTTTGATGTCAAATTAGGTAAGAATGTATGATGATAACTATTTTGGATTTGCAAAGGAAACCACAGCAATGAGCTGTTTATATCAACTCTGAACACAGCATATGTTATCCTAGGTGACAATAGGGCACTACGTTCTTCAGGCTTTGAAGTTTCTCTAAGTATCAATTCAGTGCTTTCCACAGAGTTACATTCTGTTTGTTGCAGGAGCGTTTTGTTTGAGGGTGAACAAAGCCAAATTCATACTTTCCCAAACTATTAATTAAATATATATATTACTATCATTTTTTTAGGTAGAGGTATCCAGGCAGAGTTGGATAGCATTTTTCCCTTAATAAATGAAAAACGACATTTCAAATTTACTCTAGTTGTCTTTGTTGATGATCTTAAACAAGTGTGGCAAATTTGCAAAAAATGAGAAATTAGGAGAGGGGCAAATACTTTTCCTCAGCAGTGTATCCATGTTAATTTAATCCAGGAAGAAAACAAACAGAAACTCTTAGGTCACAAACAGTTTTTAAGAATGATAACATGGCTAAATGAAAAAGTGCTCAAAAGTGTGGGGTTTTTTTTGTTGTTTTTTTAAATGTCCTGTCACTCACCCCAAACCTGCTGTGGCAGATGGCTGCTCCAACCTGAGCCTTGTTTTGCCAGAGGTTTCCTTCTTTCCTTCTAACTGTCACCAAGTACTTGCTCAGAGGGGGTCGCTTGATTGTTGGAGTTTTCTCTGTATCATTGTCTGCTTTCTACCTTACAGTGTTAACCGCCTCAAGCTCGCGGTGGTTGTTGTTGTGATTTAGTGCGATCTAAACAATTTTTAACTGAATTGAACTAAAATTAAAATGTAAAAAAAAAAAGAAGTTATTTTAAGGTTATGTTGAGCTTAGTCCCAAAGTAGTTGTACAAAGCTATATTTCTTTAGCTCCAAAACCTCTTTCAAGTTTAATTGTAATGGTCAAGACTTATAGGTAACCAAAATTCCCAGGGGTAAACTTAGACTAGCCACTCTGACATGTGTCAGTCTAAAATCGAAATGATATAAACGCAAACGCGTCTATGTTTTTATTTTCCACCTTGCCACGTTTCCTAAGAGAAAAACATTAGCAAGTCAGCTGAATTCATCCATTCAGCCAATGTCTGGACAATCCTCAGGCTTTTCACAGTCAGCCTTGACTGAACTTCAGGCCAGTAGCCGTGCTTCCTTATTTCCCTAACAATTCGATTGAGTTCAATGGCCACCAGTTCTGGCTGGCAAATGCAAAAAGGCTGAAAAGTGGATTAAAGTCATTCACCCCTTCCAGTTCTACACACATTCTGTTTGAAAGACTAAAACCAATCAGAAGTGGTGCTTAAATACTTTCATATATGGAAATAGTGGCTTCACAATCTTGCAGGAGTCAGGCTCTCTACCTGTATAATATTTGTTAATCATCACCATCTCAGTGCTTGCTTCTCTTACATTTTCAAACAGTTCGCTCAACCTCTACAATGGTGCAAACAGCATTGATAAGCAACATTTAAATGAGCAGGTCTTGCATCAACTCTTGTGGAAGGTTGGGATTAGGGAAACTCTTGTGGATAGTTTGAGTTTATTGTTTTATTCCAGCGTTAGTGGCGTGTCAAGTTTTGTATTTTGGTAAACCAAAAAAGCTCTGGGAAAGAAGAAGACTTAGACTTGTTTTGCAGAGCCAATCAAATTGTTTGTACCGTTGCTGCAGATCACTTCGTGGACACTCGGGAGATAGTCCTCAGTAAATAGAAGTGAATGGAATAGAACCATGTACATGACCGAGGAGTGTTTTTTTTGACTGCTCCAGTTTCTTAGAAATTTCAAAGCAGGTTTTGTGCACCATCCATGATTTTTCTTTCCTGCATTATTTCCTCCCCAAAGGACTTCAGATGTGGGGAATAAGTCCATATTTCCCAGCTTAATTTGTCTTTCTTTTTAATTTATTGAAATCAGCATTCTATATTAAAGATGTTAGAGTTGATAAATGTGAAAATTGACTGTCTTCATCTCGCTACTATACCAACGCAGCTGAAGAGTCTTGGCAGTGCTTGTTCCCAGTGGTTGGAACATCATTATCTGTTGTGTCACTCACAGCAGAATTATGTTTCTCCCTTATCTAAACTTGTCAGTTCATACGTTATAAAGCATTTCTGTTGTTTCAAAGGTGCTTAATGTGACAAGAACAGAAAGAGAATCTCAGGTGAACTCTGCTTTAAAGGGACACTGCACTGTTGCCATGTTCCCTCCAACCACTGAACAGGGCCATGGGGATTTTCCAGCTTGGCATTAGTGCAATTTACAGGGCATTTTTCACAACATTAGAATGTGTGCCACAGTGCAGAAAAGAAAAGCCACTGAGCATGTGTTTTCACGTCTTAAGAGCACACTGTGAGTTTTCTACTTGGCCGCGCTTTTATTGTGGTCACTGAACCTCTCGGGGCTTCTGCAGAGTGGCTCCAGGAATCAGTCAGCTGTGGTATTCATGACCTTCAATTACGCCTGCAACAACCATGTTCCAATGAAGAGCTTCTACTTTGTGGCAGAATGGTGCCTGCCTCTCTGGTGTGTGTGTGTGTGTGTGTGTGTGTGTGTGTGTGTGTGTGT
>VUQG01022279.1:16140-30864 GCA_015106755.1 Etia nguti | reverse complement strand
GCTGAACCCTGTGGAACACCATAATTGACCATAGTGTGTGAAGAGGACTCTCCATTTACATGCACAAATTGGAGTCTATTAGATAGATATGATACAAACCACTGCAGTGCAGTACCTGTAATACCTACAACATGCTCTAATCGCTCTAATAGAATATTATGGTCGACAGTATCGAACGCTGCACTGAGGTCTAGCAGGACAAGCACAGAGATGAGTCCACTGTCAGAGGCCATAAGAAGATCATTTGTAACCTTCACTAAAGCTGTTTCTGTGCTGTGATGAGCTCTGAAACCTGACTGAAACTCTTCAAATAAGCCATTCCTCTGCAGATGATCTGTTGGCTGTTTGACAACTACTCTTTCAAGGATTTTTGATATGAAAGGAAGGTTGGAGATTGGCCTATAACTAACTAGCTTTTTAAGTAAAGGTTTAACTACTGCCAGCTTGAAGGCCTGTGGTACATAGCTGATTATTAGAGATAGGTTGATCATATTTAAGACTGAAGCATTAATTAATGGCAGGACTTCTTCAATGGTACTTCCATTTTCATTTAAATGTAAGTATCATTACACCCAGGTGCAAAATCACTAAATAGGATTGTAATTAAATCAATCTCCAGCAGCCTACAATCATGTCTCCTTTTCTTCATGGCCTTTAGCACAGTAATTATTTACATATATAAATAATTTCTCAACTTTTTTTCATTTATTTTTTTTCAAAGCAGTCACAGATGAACACAGTTGTGGGTGCCTTTTACTCCTTTCTTGAAAAATCCCCCATCACCACCTTTAGCTATTCTCACCAACCACACAACACCCCATCATTATCTTTCAAAAGGTTTCAAATCACCCAAGAATTCTTTCTTTGAACTCATATCGCCCATACAATGATAAACATAATTAAATTCTTATTTCATTGCTTGTCTCCCAATGTTACCAGCACCAGGCTGTATGAACAACTCCTCTATGACTACACATAATGGAATCATCTACAGGTGATTTATGTCAGTCCTGAAGCCATGCCATTATTCACAGTTAGAGCTATGAATATTGTCACCTCTTATTCTGCTTCCTATTTTCCCCCTCAGTTTTTAACTCTTTCCTTCTGTAGGACATCTGTAGGACTGGCTGTGCATGTGTGTAGATAAAAGGCAGATGTATCTGCAGACACGATCCATTATGGTCAAATAATACATTAAGAGAAATTTCCAAATGAATCATTGCAGGTGGAGAACAGCTTTCCCTTTGGGCAGACTGAAGCATCTGTTATGACAAGCAAACCAAATCTCAGCTTTCCCTGGATGAATTAGGAGTCATCCCTGTCACACACACACTCTTGCGAACATCTCCTCCATTACTGACACTTTTGTCCCTGCTGGTTCCTCCTCCCCTGAAACATCCACTTCTTCCCCCCTTTGCCCCACCTCTTCCTCATTCCCACAATCCACTATGTCACAGCACCTGTCACCTTCCATCTTTCATCTTCTTTTCACATCTCCAAAATACAGCTCTAAAAGGAGGAAAAAGGGAAAAGTTCAGAGGACCTTGTGTGTGTGTGTGTGTGTGTGTGTGTGTGTGTGTGGGAGTGGGGGGGCCGAGTGGAAAAGAAAAAATGAGTAAAAGAGAGCGAGTGCCTCAGGCAGGAATGTTGAGATAATGGTTTCATTTGGAGAGATTGTGATGAGGTGCTTGAAGGGAAAATCCCTTTGGATGGTTGGATGAGCTACCTCTCTCTTTTCATCTCTCTGCCGTTGGATCACGCTGTCCTTAAAGCCATGAGAACATTGGACCCTCTGCCTTTAACTAACCCTGACAACCCAGCTATGGGGAGAGAAAAGCTGCCCTACACAGCCGTGTGCCTCCAGGCTCCTTTTAAACATAAAAGACACTCACACATTTGCAGTCAAGCACACATATAAAAGGCATAAAAGCCCAGAAATAAGTCAATCAGCAATCAAAGGTAATATTTTTCATCTAAAGCCAGAGCATTAAAAGCATTAATGTCCAATTTGGCATCATGTTAAAATGGTGAGAGGGAACATGGGCTTTTTTATTAGTGGCTCCTGACTGGATATCCAAAGAGGCAGAGAAATAAGCAGAGACAGAAACACTTCATAAATATTCATAAAGCCTTTTAAAAGTTGTAATCATTTTTCCTTTTATGCATAATGTAGCTTATTTATTTCACACATTACCATGCATTTGGAGGAAATTGTTCCCCATTTGAGGGAACTTGTGTCTCTGACCATAGTTGCTGGGACACAGAGCCAGCTGCCAGCTGGGGAATATGTGCAAATGCTCCAGTAGATTTTTGATGCGTTGCACATGTTTAGCTGTTTGCAAATGATTATTTCTGGAAATTCAAAATAATGGAGGTGGTAGTTTGGTGAGTATTTACCAGCCATATTACAGTGCTAGTTCACCAGGACATCGTACCTGATATTTATCCCCAATCACAATCAGTGCTGAAAACCTGCAGCATTTAAGTCACACCCTTCCCTGAAAGCAACACTAATTCATCTCTTTAAATCCTTTCATTCATTCACAGGTCCAGCGTTTCAACAGTTACAATACAAGTGTCTCTTCCTTCACAATATACATTTATAAACATTCATTTACATAATATAACAAAATGATTTTTATAATATATATATTAAAACTAAATAGCTGCTAAAAGACAGGCTGTCAATTCAGAAACCCACATGTATGATTTAGTAATCAAAGATTATTTTACAGAAGCTAACATGAACGTGTCAGTTAAGGTAAGCATGATGCCTTTTGTTTAATAGTTTAATAGTGCATCTATGGACACATGTATTGTAATGTAGCTCTATACAAAATACCAGCTTTAAAAACAACCAGTGCTTTGAGCTGCTTTATAATTACTGTGCTAAAGCTGTTATCAGACTTTTGAAAATGACTGTTATTGTGTTCATGGACTAAATTAGAATAGAATAGAAGAATACTAATTCTGAGGTCTCAAGGTTGGCAAGTATGCCTTCATGTTGTATCAACAGAAAAGGCTAACTTGGTTATCATTTTGGAGAAAAAAAGAGACTGCTAAAAATAAAAACATAAGAGGTTTTTGGACGAAGTTTGTGTTCTCCATTCTTTAAGCACCGGTTCGAGCACCGTTTAAGCAAGTTTCAAAAGTACCGGTTTGGCACCGGTATCAGATAAAACCTAAACAATACCCTTCCCTATTTCTAAGTGAATAAATTTTAAACCTCTAGTCCTTAAAAAGAGGAGTCTTTAAACAAAGTTAAAGCATTTCATTTGTGGGGTAAATCCTCACGAATACTCCATTTTAATAAGATATCTTTAGTTTTTTATGATCTCTTTTTATGTCATCAATCTGTCAACTGCTCAAGAAATGTATTCATTTTAATATACAGTGAATTTAAAAGGTGTTCACAGTGCTTCACTTGTCCCACATTATGTCATGTTAAAGCCTTGTTCCAAAATTGACTACATACATTTTTCACCTCTAAATGCTACACACACACCTGATTATCACAAAGGAAACTTTGCTTGACATTCCTGCAAATTCATTTTTAAAAAGTATGACTTGTACATAAGTATTCCCAGCCAAAACTTTACTGAAGTGCCTTTGGCAGCAATTACAGCTTCAAGTCTTTTGGAGTATGATGCTACACGCTGGTTCTCCCATTGTCCTTTGCAGAACCTCTCGAGCTCCATTACGTTGGATGGGGAGCATCAGTGCAGGTTCAAGCCTGGGCTCTGTTTGGGCCACTCAAGGACATTCACAGAGTGGTCCCAAACCCACTTCTTTGTTGTACTGTCCACGTTGGAAGTCGAACTCCTGTCTCAAACAGAGGTGCAGAGTGCTCTGGAGCAGGTTATCATTATGGATGTTCCTGTATACTCATCTTTCCCTTGACCCTGACTGGTCTCCTCATCTTCACAGCGGGACATTGCCACCACCATTTTCCACTGTAGAGATGGTATTGGTGAGATGATGTGCTGTGATTGGTTTCCTCTAGACATGACGCTTGAAATCCAGGCCAGAAACTTCAGTCTTTGTTTTATCAGACCAGAGAATTGTTTCTCATGGTCACAGTTTCTTCAGGTGCTTTTTGGCAAACTCCAGGTGATGGGTCATATGCCTTTTATTGAACGGCTTTCATCTAGCCCCGTTACCACAAAGAGCAGATTAGTGGAGTGCTACAGAAATGGTTGTCCTTCTGGAAGGTACTCCTGTCTTCTGTCAGAGTAACCATTAGTTCTTGGTCACCTCTCTAACTAAACCCTTTCTATTGCAATGACTGGCCAGGCAGCCAGCTCTAGGAAGAGTCCCAGTGGTTCCAAACTTCTTTCTTTACAGATGATCAAAGCCACTCAGTGGCTCAGTGGGACCTTCTGTACACTTGCCCAGATCTGTACCTCGATACAGATCTCAGATCTACAGGCAAGTCCTTGGACTTTACGGCATAGTTTGTTCTCTGACAAGCACTGCCCACCATGGGATCTTATATAGACGGGTATGAGCCTTTCTAGATTATTTCCACTAAACTAAATTTACCAATCGAGTTATAGAAACATCTGACAGATGATCAGTCGAAACAGGATACACCTGAGCTTAATTTTGAGTGTCATGACAACGGTTTTGAATACTTATGAACATGATATATTTATTTAGTTTTTTATTTTTTTATTTTTAATAAATGACAGATGACAAAATGTGGAACACGTGAAGCCCTGTGAATACTTTCCAGATGCAATTGTTGTTGCAAACATTCATGTATGTCATCTCTATGCCACCATCACCGTTTATGAAGTGATAATGGCCTACTGCACAACAAGGAGGATGAGAGAGCCTCAACTCCAAAGTCGAGGGACAACTTTGGAAGCGAGTGTTAGTCGTGGCTACAACAATCTGAGGTCAAAGAGGGTGACAGTGTGTTTGCACTGATTTAGAATCTCTCTACGTGTTGATTCCTTTCATTTCTGACATTTATAAATTAGATGTCACTAAAAATGCATTTGTATAAAATATTTATCTACATGTAGATAACAAGGGGGAAAAACAGAAGTCAACGAACTCTGAGTCTATCAGTCATGATGACGTGAACCTCCCACACAGTGTGGTGTAACAGTGGGCCTGAGCGTGGCACAGGCCCAGGACCAGTTCTGCCGCCCACATGATTTACCAACAACACCTGCTGAGGTCCAGCGCAGTTTTACCATGCACACTCCACACTAACACAACCCTGCTTTCCATTACACCCCTGCATGGATCCAACCACTTCCACTTTCATCGGCATGCTCAGTACATGCAGCAGGGTGTGTACTCAAACACACATACACAGTCTCTCTCCTAATAGCCAAATTAACACTTTGATAGCATGTGCACACCCTTCCCAAACAGAACATGTGCAAAGCTGTGGAAACACACAGCATGGTGTGAATGGTAAAGGTGGGAATATAGTGGAAATATTTCTCACTTGGTCTGTTAGATTCAAGTTCCTCAAATAGCAAAGTGTGAGAAAAATGTGGCATGAATATCTACAGGTAGTAGAGGCTCTACACAGAGAGGGAGGAGCTTCATCAGGGAGTAGGACTGGGGGGTAGGGTGTGCGGGGATGTTGGGGGCGTGTTTTTAACAACAGACAAACAGTCCATAAGGAGAATAACGACTCCATACTGGCTAAATAGAGGCGCCAAACAAAGAAAGCATCCTACAGCCAACTACCTCCCTCTGTAATCCATTCTCATTGTACTGAATCAGTTAGCCCGATTCTCATGGTGAAATGAGTTATGACACAATTGATGACTTTTTGTCATCTGTGATTATATTTTAGTGTGTAAGTAACGTTATATGTATAACATATTTATTGTATGAGAGCATCTTATTGTGAATGAATTAGCTTGTCATAGCAAGATAAATAGTCACACTATGTTGGTGGGAAGTTGTTAGGATTGCTTCACAACGCTGATCCATTAACAGTCATGTTAGTTCAGATTTCAGTTCTTTGTCCCATTGGCTGTGATTAATGTGTATGTGGAGAATGGCAAAAGTGTAAAACCACAGAAGTCAGACTGGGTGCTCCAGCATTGTTGATGGTCGGCTACAATCTAATAGGTTTTCCCAAACAGTGGGGATACTGTAAAGACAGACTGTCAGCTATCTGTCAGAAAGTGAACCTATCAAATGAGGGAAGCATGACGCATGCATTTTGTTTCTGTAATTAGACTACTATTTTTAATAGTGCCTCTATGGACACATGTATTGTAATGTAACTCTATACCAAATACAGCTTTATCACAGTAATTACAATAGTAACAGTAATAAATTCCAAACCTCTGAAACCTGCAGTTCAAACAAAGTTAAAGCATTAATTTGTGGGGTAAATGGTCACGAATACTCTTTTGATGTCATCAATCTGTCAGCAGTTCATTTTAATATACAGTGCATTTAAAAAGTGTTCACAGTGCTTCTTGTCCCACATTATATGAAGTTTTGTTCCAAAATTGACTACATACATTTTTCACCCCAAAATAATACACTCAATATAGTGCTCGAAAGAAGACATTAATATCAAAAATATAGCGCCTGGCAGTCCCACAGTATCAAAACTGACTATTAGGATTACTTTTGTTGGTTTTCTATTAAAGACGTAGAAAAAATGAAGATCTGTTTTCCTTCTGCTGCTCTTTTCTTTGACCTTATCTGAAGGAAGATAAAGAAGCAGGCTTTTTGGTGACAAAGACGTCCCAGGAGAGCTGTCAAAGACATATGTAGGACAGAGAGAAGATTATAAATAGATGAGGTATAAATAATCGACACGAGAGATGTGTGACACAGAGTAGACAGGACTGTGGCTCTTTGTTCTTGTTGAGTTAAAGCAGCCCTTTAGCAGAGGAGGTTTGAGTTTCTGACAGAATACAACAGAGAGAAGGGAAGAAAACAAAGAGCGTGTGATAAGGAAGCAGGATGAAGCAGGGGGAGCTGGAGCGAAGAATTTAATTCTTTTAAATATTTAATAGCCAACAAAACAACATTGTCTAAATCATTTTAAGTAGCAGGGTTCTGTAATGCTCTGAGGTTTCACCCGTGTGCACGCTCATCTACTTCTGCTGGGCAAATCAGAGCTGGAACCTTTTTGAATATGGGCATAAGGCTGGGACTGGAATTACATAAGACCTTTTTAGAAATTAACAAGACATTTAAAGAGTTGAGATTTTCCCCTTACTCGTCTGATACTATCTCTAACTCTCAAGACTTTCACCATTTCTTCAATGATTTAGAAATGACTACTACTGGTCAAAACGCAGCAGATCTAGAGAGGCCTGTCTCACTCTCTGAACTTACTGAAAGGAAAAAGTCTTCTGGTCTGAATTTTTAAAAGGTTTCTCCTTTATTATTAGACATGTTTCATCTTAATCATTAACCATAATTCCTCTTCTGTTCTTCTTAAACAGACCTCCTGTCCTACTTTTCATATTACCTGATTAGCCTGTTTAATGTAGACTTTCCTTCCATCATATCCAGATCATACTAGATTTATTTTGAAAACACTCCTTTTCCTCTCCAAAGGTTGATTCTGTTTACCTGGACGTAGCGTTTTCAGATGAACAGAATCAACCTTTGGAGATTTACTTACCTGGATGATTGAGAATTGAGGCGACTGATTAAATTTAAGATGATTAAAGCGCCTTGAGGCGACTGTTGTTGTGATTTGGCGCTATATAAATAAAATTGAATTGAATTGAATTGAATTAGAATACATCAAGACACTCCTTTTCCTACTATTGTAACACTATTTACAATACTGCCAGCACAGACACTCATTAAACTTTGATTTCTTTGACAGACTGGAGTTGAATTACTTATTTGACACTTTAGACAAATTTGGTTTTAATGCTGGTTTGGTTCCATGGATTAAGTTACTATATTATTCCCCACGGGCCTCTGTCAGACGCAGTACTTAATAACAATAATAAATAAGTCAGTATTTTCACCTTCCTCGCTTTATTCTACAGGGCTGAGCTCACTATCATTTGTAACAGCAGTTGAGCCTCTAGCTGTAGCACTCCAGGCTAAACCACAGATTTCAGGCATCATTCGGAATGGGATCAGACCCAAGGTTTCTCTCCATGGTGAAAATCTTCTTTATATATTTATGTAATTCTGTCCCAGATGCACTTGATATTTTTCAGTCATTTGGCCAAATATTTGGATAGAAGCTAAATATGAGTAAGATTGAAATGTTTCCTACTAATAAGGCTGCTATTGAATTCCTCTTTCTGTATTTCCTTTCAAAATTGCCAGTTACACCTTACACAGGTTAATTAAACATTACCTTTACAAAGCCAGGTGATGGGTAACCAAGTTAAACGTACTAGCCACTCAAAGAAAGACCAACCAAATCTTAGCTAACACAAGCAGAACACACCACAACAGCTCACCGTTCGAGTGGGGCCCACTCACTGACTAGCTTATATACTGAATAAAGCCAGCTGCATGCTGACTCCTCAGGAGAAATCTGTGGCAGCTGAGCTAATGGAAGAGATAGGACACAGTTATACAACACACAGAGCTACTAAGACTATATCAGCTGCCAATATTATCTCACCAAATTATTGGTTTTATTTAGACAATGATGATTGTCCATCGAAAGCAAATTCTGCCCATCCTGTTTCTTTAAAGGTGTTATTACACCCTACTGTTAATAGTAAGTGTTGTAAACACTTGTATACAGAGAGATTTGACATCCTTGTTCTCTGCCCAAATACATTTCATTAGATATCTACAGTGTTATCATTTTAAAAACAATGTTTTTCCTCATCCCATTCTCTTTAAACCGCTCAGCCCCTAAAGTCAAGCTTAGAGAAGGCAGAGGTCAGTGAAAATGTTAGCAGGTTATCCTATTAAACAAGTAGCCAGAGGAGTCTTTGGCCATGATGAAAAGGAGGCCAGTAGATAAATGCTTTTTGTCTGAAAACACCTTTGTCACAGGTGTGGAGCAACTGTAGAAAAGGGAAATGTCAAACCTACATCCTCAAATACTGCTCCTGGCTTTGGTGTTTTCTTCTGTAGCCTGAGGGTGCTCGGGGAAGTAACACTATCAACAACATTCAGGAATTAAACAGAGCTCCAACTATTTTATTAGGATTTACTTAGTGGCTTGAACAATATCTGGAGGAAGTACACGCATAGAAACCAAACATTAATGTGGAAACAGTGTGTGTTTCAGGATTGTCACAGAGCCATTCAAATGTCCCGATGCCTGTGTGTGTGTGTGTGTGTGTGTGTGTGTGTGTGTGTGTGTGTGTGTGTGTGTGTGTGGAAGGCGAGCTAACCCAGGCAGTGTAATGCTCTGGGAAATATTGTGCTGTATTGAGTCCTGGTCGTTACTTTGATGCATGCCACCCAAGCTGACATTGTTGGAAACTGTGCTCCTCTGTGGTATTCCCTAATGACAGTGATCTTTTTTTAGCTGGGTAATCAACCCTGCCAGATTGGAAATCTTTTTCAGGAACTATCTGAGAATCAGTCCACAGATCTCAGTCCAGTTGAGTATCTATGGGCTGTGCTAACAAACAAGTGTGATCCACCTGTAAACAAGACACCACCTTGCAACTTACAGGACCTACAGGAACTTGGTGCCTGATACACCAGGACACCTTCTCAGAGCTCTTGTAATGGAGTTACTGTTTTGGAACTGTTATGAAAACAAAATGAAAAGCAAAAATAAAATAAAATAAAATAAAATAAAAATAAAGCAGTTGTTTTAAATGTTTAAATGGCACAATGAATCTACACACATGTCAAGATAGTTCTTTTATGTGTAACTGTGTATGCAGTAAGCATCTTTTCACCTGGCACTGTGGCTGTTTGAAGCTAAAGAACAAGGGCTTAACAAAGAATTCAGCAGGTACTACATTAACTGGGAGTTGGGAATGTTTGTATCAGTACTAATAACATGCTAATAACACATACCGAGTGAAGTATAAAGCAAATGAGTATTGCTATATTCTGTCAGTTGCATCTTGTTGTTCACAGTCACACTCTGCCCTGTTAGCCGTCCAATCACCCAGCATTATGAATAACACAGAAGGCAGGTTAATGAGAACTGAGGTCTCAGTGAGTGTCTAAACACGCTCCCCAATTAACTCCTTTCTTTCAAAGTCGTGCCCATACAATGGGCTGTGTCACTCTAATAATTAATTATCAGTCTAATTACAATCCCAAACCAAACACATACACATGCTTCTTGCTACATGTTAACTATCCTATGGCTAAGTATCTCTTAGACACATTTACTTCTACCAGCTCAGTTCAGACATGAAATTAACTGCATAGTTTGCAGATTGTTTTGCAAATAAAACTGTATAATTTTAAAACGGTGTATATATTGTATATTCTTTGTATTTATTATCTCACTCTTATTGCCTGTTTATGCCCTGTCCTTATCTTTAACGTCACGCTGCTCTGTTGTATGTTAATTGCCCCTTGGGGATAAATAAGTCTTTCTGATTCTGATTCTGATTCTGAAACAACTCCTGACTAATGTCAGCTTAAACCTTCTGAGAGGCAGCAGTGTAAGAGGGATTCTTGAACCCCGAGGAGTGTTAAGGGATCCCGTCTGTATAAACTTCAGTTATCTAAATAGTGGAACAAACAGAAGTAAAGAATATTTTTATTAAACCTGTAATCAAAAAGACAAAATATATTGAAAAATCAATAAAATGTTCAAACTGATGTGCCACCACATGATTTAAAACCTCTGACACTGTTAAGCATCAGTAAGTTATTAGTAAGCCCTTTATTTTAATTTATAAATACAGATATCATTTAAATTCTTGATTAACAAGCTTATATGCAACATATTCATCATATCATTTATAAAGTATAAATAAATGATTAACAAAGTATTTGTAAAGTATTCTAAAGTGAGGCCTATTTTTGCCAGAACATTGATTCTGTTCATTCAGCATTTTCAGTGCAAGAAACACTTTTTATAAGGTTGGAAACCTGCAGTCAGCTGACACTGAAGACGTCACCTGGATGAGTGATGAAACGTTTCTCCCACTAAGATCACTACGTCCAGGCTGTATCAGTTATCTTCACAACAGAGAAATGACACAAACAAAGCCAAAGTGAGACAGAAGATACAAATATTTATCGCCGATGCAAACATGACCCACGCTAGGTTTGCAGAATACTTAGATGTGGGACCAGAGTCTATGTTTGTAAGAGAGAGTGAACCTAAATCAGACCCATGAGCCAGACTGAAGCTTCTTCATTTAAAATATTATATGATAGGTTGTCACAAAACAACAGGTGTGAACACCACAAACAGGTGTGTCCATCATATTAAACTGGTAATGCAGGAAAATGTCCCCAGGAGGTTTAAGAGTTTGGAATTTCTTTAGTTCATTCCTGAGGTTCAACTTTCTTCTGGTTTGTAGTCCATTAGCTACCTTTAGTCAGACAAATCAGTGTGCAGTCAGGCTCAGTTCCAAAGAGCTCCTGAATTAAATGAAATAGTCAGGCTGTCAGGTGCTGTGCTTTCACACAGGTGAAATAAAAGATAAGGAGCAGCTCTTTGGGGTAACGAGCTGATCAGGTCAAGATGTGGTTCTCCATACTCCAGGAGAATCCCAAATCAATGGCATCTCCACGAAATCTTAAAATCCCAGCCTGTACTGCATTAAATACATAAATAAAATAACAATATTTAATGGCCATAATGAAAAAACAAACAAACAAAAACCCAGAACTGTCAAAATACTGCTGCATCACCATGTTCATACAGATGTTTTGAACAGTAGTTGCTTTGAAAAAAATTAGGTTATCATTTTAAATACAGATATCCAGTAGTCATATTTATCACACTGCATATTATCATTATTATTATTGTTATAAAAAATGAACACAACTAATATTTGTGCTGAAACCATCCAGTGTTTCTTTCATTTCAGCACCACACACCCTGATTTATTCACCAGCACGTTGGAGCTGAACCTGAACCTTGTCTGAGTAAAGCGAGCTAACAGCTGACCCTCAGGAAGTCCACGGTGAAACATCCCACAGACATATTTACGGCATCACGGGCATTTGTTTAGCTGAAGCTCTGTAAATATTCACTATTGTTTTGTAATAAGTGTATTCATATTTTATTTTTAAGGAAGAATCTTCAGTTTATTTAAGCTACCGTGTGACTCCAACTGCTTCATAAAGCATCACTTATTTGTACAATAAAACAATAAACATGTCGACATGTGAGTTCATTAATCATGAATTAACATTTACATATGTATTAATAAAATACATGCTTTATAAATATTTATAAACTAATACCTTACTAATGCTTAGTGTGTTACTGGTTATCCTTCTTGTCTTTACCTCTGCATCAACACAGTCGTAGGCTATGCTACACCAGAGCCGTCACTATTGGTCATTTTTCACGTATTCTTACTATTAAAGAGATGACGCATCACTCCGGGGACATTTTGCAACTGTTAAATGTCCATGTGGGCTTTTTACACAGATTAATGGCAGGTAAATTCAGACTTTAGACTTTCACAGATACTCTTCATGTCACCACCTCATAGCAATACCACACAGCTGAAGGCTCCCTAAAGAGTCTGCAACAGGCTTGCATCTCAAGGACTGAAGCATAAAGAAGGAGGGGCTGAACCTGTCCTTAGCATCAGACAACTGGACGAGTTTGAGGGGAACTGGAAACATTTCAGACGATTGTCTAAAAATGAATATTGTTTAGTTCAGTATAATTACTCTGTACTGAGAAAGGATGGCTGTAAAGAGCAGAGGAAATAAGGACTCAGTATAAAGCTGAGTATAGCCGATGAACACAGAGTCTGTGCTGACATTACCCGTTTGTTAACAAAGTCCTATCAAGAAGCCTCAAGCTGAGCAGTTTTACTGCTGTCAGCCATTGTGAAACCAGGCTTGATAGGCCCGGGGTACTGCACAGATATAGGCTAGTGAGGACAGCCCTGCTTTATCAGAGGACTATCGATGAGCCCATAACCTCTACTGAAGTCATATTTCAGTGAAGCACAGGGCTATTTTCTGTGCAGACTGACTTCTGACAGTTGAATGAGTCGCCCCCTGTTGAGGAGGTTTAAGGTATTTGCACATCGGCTTTATTTTAGGCTGAAATGTCAGACTTTCATGCATTATGGAGATGTAAAGGTTTCAGCTGGCAGTAGCCTACTTCAAGTGAATACTTTGATGAATGTATATTAACATTACTTATTTAATTGGCATGGCAAAACACTTCACTCCTAACACACTTCCACACAAATACTAAAAGGATTTTTCATGGTCATTAAGATCAGAGCTAATCTAAATCACAAATCACTAGATAATGTAACGCGTGTTTGGCACAGGCCCGATGCTTTCCACTCTGTGGGTACAACTGTTGTGAAAACAGGTGATTCAGCTGAGCACTGCACTAATCTGAATAAGTGCCACTTAATGCTGAATGACAGTGTTATATAAGGCTTCAAAAATCCAGAGGCCTCCAGCCCACAGAGCCACAAACAGCACTTTACAATGGAGTAGCTCTGAAGTCCTTAAAATTACAGTAACAGGGCAAAAACCTGCCATGTGCCTAACATTTAAAAAGAACACCGTCATTTCTGGTTTTCTTTGCACAGAACTGCCAAATTAATCTGAAATTAACATTTTTTAAGGAAGATCATAAGATTTTTATTATTGTTGTTGTTTGCTATTAATAGATTTTACCTGAGTCAACACCCCATTCATGCTTGTGTACCAGACAGTCATGGGTGCCACATGGAGCTCAGTCTAAATCACACACCCTATTTATACTTTACGGGCAGCTGCAGATTCTATGGAAATGAACAAGTATAAGCACCAGTGGATATTACCTTATTATTATTATTTGGGGAGGGTGGACATGGCCTGAAAAAGGTCGAGCTTGTTGGAGCTCAGAAGACCTGATTTCTGTTTGACAGTGTTTCTGACACTACACTGGGCCCCAAGGACAATCAGGCTCATTCATGATAACAAGGTAGGAGAGGGTATATGACGCAGAATAAAAAGTATTTGAAATGAGCTCAACCTTAAACATATGCAGCAGTAATAAATTTGAGCTGCAGAATAATTATGTTTACTTTTGACACCTTATGCACAATTTTCCTATAATATTATAATATAGTGTTTTTCAGCTTCTTTTCCCAAGGGGATGGTTTGAAAAAGTCCTCCACCAGCTATCACTGTCAGCTTATAGTAAATCACTTTGGGTAGTACAGTAGATATTTGTTTAACTATATGAGTAATGAAGGAGTACAGAAAGGTGAAGATGTGCTCCACTGTTGCTTACTCAAAATGAATAGATGTCCTTGTGTTGGGAGCACAGACGTTCAGTGCTAATACAGCCAAAAACTAAAGTACATTGTGCTACTTTAAATTTTAAATGGATGGAGGGAAGACATGTTTGTCAGTGAAATTAATGAATTGTTTGGCCCAGGCTCTCTCCAGTCTCGGCTGTGTCGAAGTAGACGTTGTGTGTTTTTTCAGCGCCTCCTCCACACGTCTCATAATGTGCAGCCAGGCATGGACAGGATGCTCTATAAAATCTGCTGGACAGGAAGAAGGCAAGCTGGATAAAAGAAGACAAACCTGCAGGTCTTCAATCAATACTGTAGACATCAATATTCACTACCTCACTGCCCTGATACCAGCTTCCTGTTAACTAACAGTCCC
>VUQG01022279.1:0-16120 GCA_015106755.1 Etia nguti | reverse complement strand
GTCCCAGCTCCTGCTCCTCAGTGTGTATCTTTGTGTGCGCCTGTGTGTGTGTGTGTGTGTTTGTGTGTGTGTGTGTGTGTGTGTGTGTGTGTGTGCGTGTGTGTTTAGCCATTTTTGATGGGAGACCAAAATAGAGCAGAGTAGAATTTACACTCAAGATGGTATTGATTTCATTTCTTCTCATTTCTCATGTCTGCAGCGAGTTTAATTGGTTCGTCCATAATCACATGCCAAAGATGAAGACAAAATCTAAAACTATGCACCAAGTAACTACTGCTACATAAAAATAACTGCCATGATTTGATTTTGCTTGTTGACTGTGTCAGCAAGCAAAACAAAATCTCCCTTGAAAACACTGATTTCTTTCGTCTGTGCTCTACAGTCAGAATATTTCTCAAAACACCAACAAACAAAACACTGGCTGAAAAAATGGTAACAAGTTTGATTCATTGTACTGTTTATGGCTTTGCTGCTTAAATATAATCTCAGATAAAAATGCCACACTATGAACACTGAAGCCACTGACATTGTTACTGTCCAACTTCATTGTCAATATTAAATCATTCTCCATAAACAGATAAACCCACTGTGTGCAATATTACTGAAGCAATGAGTAAATAAAGATAAATGAGAAATACGATATATTATTTTGGGGAAAATCTTCTCATATTTGTTACAACAGTTAATGTAACAAGTAAAATTCCTGCTTACTCAATGCAGTAAATACATTTAAAAAAAAATCAGGTGGCATCCCAAATAAAATGTTAAAATGAGAGCACAGATGATTATTAGAGATGTCACATGAGGTAGGAAAGACGTCCTGTATCCACCTGTGTGGCAGCAGAGCTGAATCAGTCTGCCTGCTTGTCGCCCGAGTGGTGCAGAGGGATGTCGGGATTATCCCATGATGGATAACAGTTTACAAGGTAACAGAAGAAAACCCAGTTGTATTCCAAATAACACCGTAACAAATGAGTAAATGTAAATAAATGGAATAATGTCTGAGAATCGTCTTTGTTCTTTCATCAGCAAAACCAACCATCCTAAGGTTAGATCTATCTACCCAAAGACCGATGCCAATGACAGTGGAGATTTCATTTATATAGCACATTTCATTACATGCAAACACAATGTGCTCAACACAGAAGAAAGAACATGCAAACTCATGTAGGTTTACAAAATCAATGGTTCCATCAATTAAGGCAAGTCATTCAGGACCTGAAGCAGTAAAGCAGCCCTAGACCATAACACTACTACCACCATGTTTGATTGTCGGTATGATGGTTTTTTTAATGAAATGTTTTAATGTGTTAATCCGATCTGATTAATGCAAACCTTCAAAAGTCTCGAGGAATATCAAGATGCTTTTTGGAAAAGGTGAGATGAGCCTTTGTGTTCTTTTTGGTCAGCAGTGACTTTCACCTTGGAACTCTCCCACCCAGGGAGAAGGTGCCCAGGTGAATCATAAACTTTAACTGAGGCAAGTAAGCCCTGCAGTTCTTTAGATGTTCTGGGTTCCTTTGTGATTTCCTGGATAAGCTGTTGACACGTTCTTTGAGTAATTGTGGTAGGCCGGCCACTGTTCCATGTTTTCTCCATTTATGAATAATGGCTCTTATTGTGGTTCACTGGAGTCCTCTTAGAAATGGCTTTGCAATTATGTCGGTGAGTTTGTTTCTCATCGATTCTTGAAATTCTGGAGTTCATGTGATCCTTTTTGAGCTCTTTTAGCCTACTTCACTTTATCAGACCAGTTTCTTGAGTCACTAGTCACACATATTTCCAGAAATTGAACTCTAAAAAATGAGTTACTCATAGTTAATTCATGATTTAACAAGGACTGTGCAAGTGAATTTTATTTTGCAGGGTAATACCACTGACATATCCTTTAATGACACCATCAGATCAAGCGTATGATTGGCCAAAGCTGTGATCTAAATAAAAGTCACTTGAAAATCAAATTTTTATCCCAAATAATACCCCAAGGAAGATGAACCTAAACAACAAAAAGAAAAGACCAAAATCTTCAGCGTGAGCATAATGACCGCCACTTTTTGCGAATATTACATCATTTGTAAAACAAGTGTTCACCTCCAGCATAACAAAGAGCACAGCACGCGGCAGTGTAGTGTCTCCATGTTTTTCCTCGTTGCCGGGGTGAGCAGTGTTAGCAGGTAACAGATGGCAGCCTGATCGCAGCACGAGCTCTCTCAGATGATTTTTCATTACCTTTATAAAAGTGTGAGGCAAATGTCCTGCAGCCAGTGCTATGCTAATAAGCCTTCCTGTGGAATCCAAGGCCACCAGCTCCAACATATGGACGCACAGACTTGTTACTTCATTATGCCAAGATGAGGAAGTACTTTGTGCCCCACAGCCAAATGTGAGAGGATGTCAACTTTCTTTTTATAAACCACTGAGCATTACCACCCCCACAAACCCACATTATAATTCTCTGCCTGTAAACTCAGTGTCAGCGTTTTACATGATTCTGGACATATTTTCAGTCAACCAGAGGAAGGTCAAAGCATGATAATGTATCGGTTGGTGAGTCTAACACAATGGATCCGAACAAGATATTAAGACAACTACAAGCTGGACTGCATATCTATTCCCTTTGAATATTTATGGTCCGATTACTGAGACATTACAACACTGTTTTTGTTTAGCCTTTGACCTTCCCTCTAATGCCGCCAGCAGTACTGTACACAAGAAATATTCAAATCTGTGTCGAAAAGAAAGATTTAATGATCACATGTACGCTCCCTCGTTGATAAAGCCACGTTCAAGTTACTGACCCTATTACACAGGAGAAGCTTAACCCTCAGCCAAGGTTCTTTATCTAATCTTTAGAAAAAGATTTGCTTTATTATTCTCTACAGAAAAAATATGATTATCCATTCCATATTTATATATTTAATCTGTATTATTGTAGGGTCTTTACCTTACAATATAAAGGGAACTGCTGGTGTGATTTGACGTTATATAAATAAATAAATAAATATAAATAAAACTAAAGTGAACAAAATCAAGTAAGAGGCCATTTTGGTTGACACTCAACACTTTATATGCAGACTTCCTTGCCATAGAGAAGGAGGTATTCCTTCCTAACAGGAGATAAATCAAATAATATTTGAGATGATTGAAACAGCTAAAAAAACAAGTTATACCAGTATACACACATCTGAAGTATGTATGGTCTATGTCCACAATCTAAAGTCTGATAGAAACACGTTTCCTGTGTTTAAGATTAGTAAAGTCATCAGTTTGCCAGTTTTAGAGTTGCATATAAAAATTGGTTTGAATCTTTTTTTTAAAGTATGACTATTTACAAACTTTGCACTGTAGTGTGTGAGCACTGTGCCAAACTGGTGACCAGTATATCCTGCTTCTGGCCTGTGACAGATGGGATGTGCTCCAGCCACCCCACATCCCTGAAATGGTTAAGTGAAAGAAAATGGATGGTTCAGCGACTGAACTACTTATCAAGCAACTGTAATTGTCAGAATATAATAAATTCAAAGACAGAATGATGAATCAGATTAATCCAAAATTACTGGCACATTATTTGAAGCGAATGGCTGGTTACAGTTCAAATTCATTCTTTTGTAGATAATTTGTAGCAGTTGCACAATCAGTAGAAATGTCGACCGTTCCACAGTAAACAGACTCAACATCAAAGCATGAAAACTGTCAAATATATAGAAACGTTGTATAAATATTGTAACATAAAAATTTGTAACCATTGTCCTCTAAAGCATAATGCTCAGAAGCCCATTCCCAAAGTCTTTCCTATTTCTCTTTCTCCTGTCCTCTCTTATCCGAGTGCCTTTTCCTCCATATTCAACAGATTCATTCCCACTGGGGTACTTATCTGAGCACTGGAACAATGTTTTAGGATGCTGGGAGGAAGAACAAGATGACAGGCATTTTGTATTAATGACGGTCGCTGAACGTTGAGAGAAAAGGATGAAGAGAACAGATTTATCGTCTCGCCCTTCCTCTTAATCCTTTCTTCTCAGCATCTCTCTGTCACCTCCTCTTTCACTTTGTCTGGATCATAGATAGCAAGCTTTCCGAGTTAGACTTTAACTCTCAATTCCCACAGCAGTTAGAAGGCAAAGAACGAGATCAGAGTCTGCCTCTCCAAACCATTTGCCTCCCCCCTGGTTTTCCTCTCCTTTTACTGTATGCGTGTGGACATTATCTTGGTTAGGAAGCTGCAGGTCAGGCGCTAATTTCTGCACTAGAGCACTCAATGTTTCTTGGCATCCATTATAGAGAGAAAGATAAAGATTGTCGATAATTAGACTGAAGGAGGAAGGCATTTTAACACAACATGTAATGGTTATTATGGAGGAGGTGAGCAAGAAGAAATTTTAGACCACGCAGTTGTAAAAGATGGCAATTGTCATGGTGTATTCTAGAAATATCAGGATTAAGCAGCAGCTCATCCTTCTGCCTCATACTGACTTTTAGCTCTATCTACAGTTAAGAGACAATCAGAGCATGTTCATGTTTTCATAGTGTTGTGATATGATAATTGTAACATATTGATTGATATTAACTGACTTGAGTCACTTACCAAAATGTACTACTCTTGAAAAAGTTGAAGAAGAGGAAGAAGAAGAAGAGTGAACGGTGAAAAGCAGTCTTCTCAGGTCATTGAAAAGACATCAAGCAAAACTAAAAGTAATTAGAAAGTGAGAAGTCAGCTTAGATGACCAACAGAGTCAAACCCAGAACCACTGCTAACCACTGCATCACTGTGACGCACTAGTGTGTGGGAACAGTTATTCTTGACTGACCAGAGAGTTGTTTTTATTTTTTGTTTTGCTTGTTTGTTTGTTTTTTGTTTGTTTTTGCCTCTATTGGATAGGACAGTAAAAAGTAAAAAGAAGGCAGGTGGAGAGAATAAGGGCAATGACATGTAGAAAATAGCCAGAACGAGTCCTAAGCCCAGGACGCTGCAGCAAGGATTCTAGCCCCAGTTAGCTAACCTCAGCACTTCTTTGTTAAATAATTGTGACGTTTTTATCTCTCTCTCTGTCACTCTGGTTTTAAAAACAGTTATTCCATATTTTAACAAAAGATGTGCTAAAATAAATGAACAAAAACATTTTGAAAAACTTTACAACTATGTACGATTTAGACATTATTTCAACCTCCAATCAGCAGAAAAAGCTCAGTTTGTAAACATAAATTGGTGAACAGCTAAATTCATTATGTAAAAATTTCACGAAGAGTATGACTGCCTGACCAGATGTAAACCAGTAAACAACATCCGTGAACTTTTAAGGATGAGGCTGTTTCTCTGATAAGATGCCATTCTCATCGTGACACTCTATGTCACTGACTTTACATCCACCCTGGTGCTAAACTAAAGCTAACATTTATTTTGCTTTCTTCTGGCACTCATCGATAATTGTTCATATAGCAAAGACGACATTCTTATTATAAAATCTTGAATAAAGCTTTCCTCATTGTGGAGTTTTGCAGACAGTCTAGTCCTAACAATAATAATAAAATTGGGTTGACCAAACTAACAGCTGTGATCTGAAGGTGTAGACTGGCCTGAAACATCATTTGAAGTGAACTAAAGGGAAACAGACTGAATTATTTTGGCCGGCCATACTGCAGATGTTTGCACAGTTTTGTTGTCCAACGGTAACCTGGGGCTTTGTTGACACCTGTCTGATTGTCTTACCTTTGTTTTGGGGTTTTTTACCGTGTTGCTGTTGCTCAGTAACTTCTATGATGAGCACAGTGTATTCAATACAAAAAAAAACAAATAATGCAAACCTAAAAAACAAATATAAAGGTGGAAACAAACAAAAACTGTTTAATAATACTTTATTTAACAATAACATTTAATTATCATAATTAACCTTGCTTTAAAAATACTGAGGGCAGTAGATTCTCACACTGATGCCTCTTTGTGCCCCAGTGGATATCTTTGGCTCTAACACAGACACCGAAAGATTTACAGAGCCGTGCTCGTCCTTTGGGTGAAGAGATCAATAGTGCAAAACATTTGACATTTTTTCTGGGTGGCTTGATGTTTCCTTAAAATTCCTTAAATGATTCTAAAAAAAAATCTCAGCTGGTTTGATGACTGAAAATGAGATAAACGATGCACGATGCAGCAAATCAAAAGTACGTTTGCAGCTCCAGTTAGAACTCGTTGTGCAAAGATAGCACACAGAGATCACCAAACAGAAACAGAGAGAAATGGGGGTTGGGGTGGTGGTAGGTCCTTCGAGCACAAACCCCAACGCCACAATCAGGGTGGAAACTCCCGCACTGTCAGAGGATGTGTGTAGACAATCTCCTCCCTGGATCTTGCAACAAATCGATCAGTCCCCTGCATTTAAGGTCCTTCTTTGTCAAAATGGGCTTTTCAGCCTGAAATGAGATCTGCTGGCAGAGAACAAACAGGCAGCAAGGAGAGAATGTCACACTAATGTCGCCACCAAGAGCTGTTTCCTCCACCACAAACTGTTTAAGGGTCAGCACAGGCTAGCTGTAACTCCATTAGACAGAGAAATGGCTAGCTTAGACTCTTCAGCCTGACACACGTCATGTGTTTTCAGAGCGGCCATTCAGGCAAGGAAAGGGGGGGGGGGGTGGACATCAAGGACAGATGACAAAAAATTAAGAACATGGGAAAAATAAGCTGTAACTACTGAGAGGAAATATTTTTAGTACTGATTATAAATATAAAAATAATGCTGTTTCTAGATAAAAGTCATTACGTTACATAAAGCTTGTCAAGTCTTTTCAGGTATTACAAGTAAAACATCATATTATTGGTTGAGTCATGTTGCTGATTGTTTTGTCTTCAGTACAGAAGACATACTGAGCTGATACAGCACTATTATACTAGAATTCAAGTGTGCATGTGTGCATCGTTTAGATGCTCTGCAACAGTGCACTACACTTTATTGCCAAAAGTATTCAGTCCCCCACTGAACTCAGGACTTCTGATCACATCCGTGCCCACAGGTGAACATAATCAAGCACCTAAGAATAAAGAGTGCTTCGACAAACATTTGTGAAATAATGGGTGGCTCTTAGGAGCTTGATGAATTGCAGCATGGTACAATGAAAGGATGCCACCTGTGCAACAAGTCAGATCTTGAAATTTACTTGCTACTAAATATTCCAACTGTTAGTGGTATTATAATAAAGTGGATGCAACTGAGAATGACAGCAACTCAGCCACGAGGCTGTAAAATCACAGAGTGGGTCAGCAGATGGTGAGGCGCATCGTGCACAGAGGTCGCCAACTTTCTGCAAAGTCAAAGACCTCCTAACTTGAGGTGGCCTTCAGATTAGCTCAAGAACAGTACATACATGGGATACGTTTCCATGACTAAACAGCTGCATCCAAGCTTTACCAAGCACATCGGTTATAGTAGTGCAAAACATCTGGACCCTACAGCAATGGAGACACACTCTCTGAGGTGCCGAATCACGCTTCTCTGACCAAACAAAGACTCCTCTGTTTTGAGTCTTTGTTTGGTGGCTCCAAGGAGAATGGTAATGGTCTGACTGCACTGTGCCAAGTGTAAAGTTTGGTGGAGGGGGGGATTCTGGTGTGGGCTTGTTTTTTAGCAGTTGGGCTCAGCCACTTCGTTCCGGTGAAAGGAACTCTTCATGCTTCAGCATACCAAGACATTTTGGACAATTTCACGCTGCCCACTTTATGGGAACAGTTTGGGAATGGCCCCATCCTGTCCCAACGTGGCTGCACACCAGTGCACAAAGCAAGGTCTGGTTTGGTGTGGAAAAACTTGACTGGAAAGAGCCCTGACTTCAATCCGACAGAGAACCTTTGGGATGAATTGGAGCGGAGACTGCCAGCAGGGCATTCTCATTCAACATCATTGTCTGACCTCACAAATGCACTGCTGAAAGAATTGGCAGAAATTCCCACAGGCACACTCCTAAACCTTGTGAAAATCCCTCCCAGTAGAGCTGAAGCTGTTCTAGCTACAAAGGGTGGGCTGACATCATTTCAAACCTGTGGATTAGGAATGGGACAACACTCAAGTTCAGATGAGTGTGAAGACAGGCGAGCAAATACTTTTGACAATATAAAGTATAACAAGTACCCAAACTGAGACGCACTAAATCCTTTAATCACTATGTCAGTGTCCAGTTGTTCTACATTGTTGCTTTGCATTGATGCTGCGGAAATGGGAAATTATAATGAATTTACAATGCAGCATTTTATGATACATGTTCGAGACCAGTCACAATTTGTTATTCCTAACTGTTATTTGAGGCTATCTTTATTACAGTTTTTTTTTATTGGAGAACATATTCATATTGGATTTTCCACCCACTGCTTCATCAGTTTGGTTCTCTTGTCAGACAACACAGCACCAACAGCAGCAGAGGATAAAGTTTGACTCAGTGCTGTGTGTCCTCCCAGTCAGAGAGGAACAAAAAAAGTCTTCAGACAGCCACTGACCCTGGAAATAACACTTTTTATATTTTTTTCTTCTTTATTTTGTCCCTAGCTAGAAATCGAGTAGAAGTAATTTGATTTAGCTGCGGGCATTTGCTATCGATTGTCTGGCCTGCTGGACGCTCCGGTCAAGTGTTTGTCCAAACAGCAGCAAGAGTCTTAAAAAACAGAAAGTGAGTAAGAGTGAGAAAAGAAAGAGAGCATGCTAGAGTGAGAAAGCGACGCAGAGTGGGAAATGATGATGAGGAAGAAGATTAACTGTGGCTCACATGTGGGAGGCCCACTCTATAGGAGGTTCTTAAAGTAATGACCCTGGCAGAAAGACGCCAAATTCAGCACAGTGGTCTGTATATAATATTATGGCACAGTTAAAAAAAGGAGAATTTTAAATACACTTTGTCTTAGCCTTAATGAATTCAATCAAGTCTCCCAAATTTCAGGGCAAAATAGTGTTTAAAGACATTATGTTCTTTGTTTGAATAAATGATCTGATCTTTGTAGACATATCACATGTTAATACTTGTTAGTGTTTGACTGAAAAAAGCAGTTTTTCCTTCTAGTTCACAGTTACTGGCCTCACTGTAATCTCATTGTACATCTGTATAGTGACAATAAAGGCATTCTATTCTATTCTATTCTATTCTATTCTATTCTATTCTAACCTGTTTGGTGTTTACTGTTTATTTCTCAGTGCTCTTTTTTCTCCAGCCACTGTCCTCCCACCCCAGGCAGCTGGCCGCCCACCCAGAATGTGTTTCTGTGACTGGTTTCTTCCTCTCAAAATGAAGTGTATCCTTTCTCTTCAACTGCTTGCTGTAGGGGATCTTGTGTAAGGTCTTGACCTCACTAAGTGCCCAAAGATTGGTTTACATAAATAAAAGAGAACCAAAACAAATATAATGTAATGAAATCCACAAACTGAACCCCAACACTGTGGAAATGGTAGTACTAGTATTTTAGCTGAAAACTCACACATTTTCCATTTCCTGTTTGGGTTGGGAATGAGAACAATGACAGGTATTTAGAGTATGTATCTTACCCATATACAACAACATAAAGATACTATTTGTCATGCTAAATCAGCTGACTACACTAATAGTTTTCAGTCTGCTAACTTTGTTGTTAAACCTCTAGAAACCTTTACCACGCGTACACGTCACCTTGTAATTAAATTGCAAAATTGCAAATCATTATCAACAGCTGCCCTCTTCTTGCAATATAGTGAACTGCTCTACTCAGCTGTCATCTTCTTTATCCATTTTTGAACTTCAGTAATTCAAATGTCTTCATTATTAGTAAGTCATCAACATGCCATCTTGATCCACTGCCCAAAAATCTTGTTATATGTTCCTTCCCTTCTCTTGACTCACTTATATTGCACATTCTTCCCTTGTCTCTGGTTCTGTTCTGTCATCTCTTAAAACTGCAATGATAACTTCAGTATTTAAAAAACAAACTGGTTTAGCACCTACCAGTTTAAATCATTTCTTGCTTATTGCTGTACAGGTTCATAAAGAGCTTACTGAACAGTTTCAATCTGGTTTCTTTATGTTCCATAGTCCAGACACAGCTTTGTAAAAATGGCAGTGATCTTTCACCTACAGTTGATATATATATATATAGTGCTTTTCTGCTCTACCTGAGTGCTCAAAGCTTGCCTCATTCACCCATTTATATCCATCCATACTTTTTGCTAGTGCATCCACACACACACACCCACACACACACTTATTCTCCTTAACCTTACAACGGCTTTCGATACAGTCTCCCACCACACCCTCTTCCATATATTAGCCTCCATTAGCATCAATAATGTTGCATTTGTGTAGTTTACTTACTATCTTTCTGGCCATTCACAGTTCCAACTACATACTCACAGATCACAGTCTGTTTCAGGTATCTGTGGTGTGTCCCACACCTGTGTCCTGGAGCCTTTGCTTTATATTATTCATCTCCTACATATCAGCAATAAGGAAATATAACATCCAATTTGACTGTTACAGATGACACCAAGCTATATTTCTCTTCCAACCCACTGCTAGTCTCCCACACACATCTGTTTCTGCTTAAATTATGTTTGGTTTATTCATACTTTTCTTAAACTTAATTGTAATAAAACAATTTATTCCGACTGGTACCAAATCTAAAATGTCTAAATCCAGTATTTTTCATTATCTAGCTTAAAGTCTGGGTATCATCCTTGACAGTAGTCTCTCCTTCACAGCACATATAAATAGTGTCAGTCTGTCTGTCCATCTTTATCTTCACAATGTTCATCGCCTTGGTCCCTCCCTTATTCCAAACAGCACCACTTCAGTTAGGTTTTTGTATAAAAAACCTTTTTAGCTTGAATGATGAACTGTAAGTATACAGTTCATCATTCAAGCTCCTCCTTGTCAAAGCCCTTCCTAGCCTTGCTCCTCCATATTTGTCTGATCTTCGTGCACTCCTCTCCAGCGTCTCTTTCGTCTATGCCAGAATGCACTTGCACCAGATCTCCAAACTATAAGCATCTGAAAACCCACGTGTTCAAAACTGATTTTGTATATGTTTTTAATTTCCTGCACTAATGTAAGGTGACCTCGAGGGTGTTTAAAGGCATCTATAAATACAATTATTATTAATAATAATAAAACTGATACCCTGAGGGTCTGAGATCTGTGACTAATGGGAAATATAGAGTCTGTTGGGTTCAGTCTTTGGCGAGACCCAAAAAGAAGAATTGTGCGAATTCAACTGCGCAGATGCCACAGAAACATTTTTGCATGTATTCCTTCAAACAGCCAGAAGCACAGATAGTGTTGCACAGGTTAAATGCTGATTAGCTGAAAAACCTGATGGAAGAGGAAAGGCAAACACTATGGATATGAAAAAATGAGAAAAATATCACATCAAAGAGCACTGATGGGAAGCTATGACAGCTGCTGCAGCTTCCATTGTAGCTAGAACTTCATTTTAATAAGATCTCTGTACATTATAATGTCTGTCTTTGCTAAGCCAAAGGAGAGCACCCCATATTACATCATTCTGACACTGTGTCCTGTCGACAGCGTACAGCTACAACGTGCAGATATGGATTTGCAAAGCTCTGTGTACCCCTACACACTACCAACACTACCACACTGAAACCTTCACACATCTCTGGGAGGAAGCATGCAAAAGCATCCCAGAGAGTCATGTCACACAATAGAGTCACAAATGGCATAACAATCAAATAAAATCACTCTCAATAATTGCCACACTACAACTCATAGAAATGAGAAAGGTGAATAATGAAGAAGAATTGCTAACTTCCTCATCCTCCTTCAGTGATAGAGTCAGTGTGGGAAGGCCAGCCCTGAGCCTGATGCTGATATGTGACATCAAGGTGAAGCCCTGCCTGCTCCTCCAGGAATACTAGGCCTATTAAAAAAGAACAGAACAGAGGAGCAAACCGTCTGTTTCCATTTTCAGCCTACCACCCTCCATAGGTCTGGGTCACAAAGCAAGAAGCCAAAAGAGACAGAAAGAGACGGAGAGGGGGAAAGATATTCACATTGGGTGGTTATCTGTTACCTTTTAACACTTCTACTTGTGATTGTATATTAGAGATGTGTTAGAAATAGCAAATAATACCCCAGGACATGTCCCTTTTTTAAGTGGTGGATTTTGCTAAACATTTGAGGGAAACCAGGTGACCTAGAATCAGCTGCTAACACTACAAACACAAAAATCTCTGATGTCAGGTGATGTAAGTTTCTACAACCATAATTCAATTAGACATTGAAACACTCATATAATGCTTTGATGCATGTACATGCAGTAATGTTAACTGTGTGGCAGTGATGCAAATGTAAATTTGCTGATGATGACAGAAACAGTTTCCAATTTTTTAAATCTTTGACCGGCCACAATTCTGCTCTCCAAGTCAGTACACATGTCTTCAGAGCATCTCCGTGTACCGTGTTGGGGTTTATGTGCTGTGCTCTGCACCAGGAAGCGCTTCTTTCTGCCTTTTTTTAATCTGGGGAAAACTCATGAGTCCTCAGTGAGAAACAAATGGTGCTGGATATCCACACTGATATGGACTGGGTAAGTTCTTCAACAGAGCTACTTTTTGCTTTTTGACTTTGAATACATGTCGGAGCCTTGAATAAAGAAGTTGAGTCAGTACTTCATCTTTTACCAGAGTGGCTTTTCACATAAGTATCTATACTTCTACTTAAGTACAGAATGTGTGTACATTTACCACCTCTGGCTACCAGCAGGGACAACAACCCAAGCAACTGCACAAAAGATGAGGAAAAAAGGGAAAAACGTCAGTGCCCTCCACCTGTAAAACCATTCCTGTTTCAGGATTGTCTCGTCATCGCTCCTTCAGCTGGGGTGGCTGTAGCTCAGGCGGCAGAGCAGGTCATTTACTGATCGCAAGGTTGCTGGTTCGATTCCTGGCTTCTAGTCTGCATGCCAAATATCCTTGGGCAAGATACTAACCCCAAATTGCTCTCCGATGCGTCCATCGGAGTGTGAATGTTAGTTACAAAGCACTAAGAAAATGTGAATGCCCAAGTTGTGTAAAGTGCTTTGAGTGCTCAGAAGAGTAGAAAAGCGCTATATAAGAACCAGTCCATTTACCATTACTTTAGTGCACCTGCTGTTAATTTCATAAACACCAAAACAGCGGAAACTGATTAACTTACCTGACGAGATCAATATCCCAGTTTAATTATCAGTATCAAAGTTTCATTGACTTGATGATATCCTCTGATTAAAAAGTGTTCCATTTAGATTTTTGAGTAGTGTACATTTTACCTTTAGAAATCAATTCACACAACAACATTAGCATTATCCCAGTCTCCCTAAATTAGCGAGTGCCGAGTTGAGGTTTCAGTACTTTACCCGAGACAGAACAGAACGAGCTAACGTGCTAATGTGTTGCTTTTGGCCAGGTTTTCCCTCGTGGGCCTGCTGTGACTGCAGCTCCTTCCCACCTGTTTCTCTGATCTCCGTTTCACATTTTACTCCCTCAGCTATGCAAAAATCATCCAGTCTGTGTTTTTGTTAGTTCTTTCACTATGTTATGCAGCCTCGAGTTGTCTTAGACTCCTCCATGTGGGACAGCTGCCAACACTCCTGTTTCTCAGTGGATCCACAATGCCTATTTGCACCTTTGAATGTGGTAGAGAGCCCACAAATATCTCTGCCACTGTATCCCCAAGGCTGCTTTCAGATTGTACTGAGAGCACAGGCTGTCTGAGTCACTGTGAATCACCACTTCCTGGCTTTAATCGCCTTTTCTTAATAGGACTGAATGACTCAGTGCAAGTGAATAAGGGCAAAAGAGCAAGATACCAGACATTCTCCTAGCTGCCAACTTCTAATGAATAATATTCATTGTCATCCATGTTCTGAATGAATAAGACACGTTCATTTATGTAGTACGTCTCTTTAAAATGTACTGGAAAATATTGGGCAGAGGGCAGAGGTCTGCACTTTGGAGATGTCGCAGAAAAGGCAGCGAGAGGAAAAAGACGAGGGCTGTTTAAATATTCACAGCACTGAAAGATTTGCAGAGTGTTATTTTTGCAGGATTTCTTTATCTTTCTTCTCTCATCACTTTTTCTGCATTTCAAAGACTACAACAAGACAATTTAAATTATCTCATCATTTTGCTGCGATTACAAATTTTCAGTTAATAGTTTCAAGTTGTTTTGCTTTTGGCCATGCCAACCTGCCCAGAGTGACCTCAACAGAGAAATCAAAGTGTCGTAGTACGGAGCTTTGGTGCTCCTCAGCACTCGTCAGCCGAGGCTCCTGAGACACCATCCTCATGAACACATAGGTTTCATTACAGAACAAGCAACAAACTTAACTTCGTATATGTCAGAAGAACCAGTGCATGTTCGTGTTACATGCTCAACTGTACCGTGCTGCAGTTTACCTGTCAGCAGTTGTGCTGTTACTTATTTATTCATGTATTTCCTTTGCCACAGGCCTGGATTTAAAGTGCTAGAAAAATTAGAGACATATCATTTGTTCCAAGGTTTATTTTTCAGTTCAGAGCGTCAGTGTTTGAGTGGTGAATTGCATCTTCATGTTGTATTGTTGTACCTTCCCCTCATGCAGCGTTTTACACTTGGTCTTCAGCAATGATTTTCCCATCTTTATCCAAACTTCAGTTACGTAACCTTTGTAAAAATTTATAATGAGGGAGAAAAATCATCATTAAATGCTGGAAAATGTTTTCATTTTATTATTGTATTATCTAACAACATAATAATATGATAGTATCGGTGAGGAAAATGTCTTCACATACACATACACTGAGATTGGCACTGATCCATACCTCCATCCATTCATTATGGTACATCATCCAGCACATCTTTAAACTCTAGTATATCCAGAACTCGGCCTTTTTTCTTCTGCTTCTGTGAAAACATCATTCCTGTTCTCCAGAAATTTCACAGCCAATCCTTTTAAGCTCCTCTCTTCACTCTTAAACAAACACTTTTTATACCCCATCCTTCACACCTCTGATGCTAAATTCCTCTCATCACCGAGGGCCGTGGGAACGGACTATCCTTCATCCTTTGGAACTTTTCCTTTAAACATATCCGAGACAAAACATTGAAAAAGCTCTGTAACTAGCAGATTCAGATCCAGTTCTAGTATTCTCTTTAGTTTGATCACAAATACAATATGTGAATATTGATGTATTCATAGTCAGGTTTCAGTTGGAAAGCTCTGGCTGATGCCTCTAAGGGTCAGGGCATGTTGGTCATCTTTTTCTCTGTAAATCCTTAGTGTCTTGCATCACCTCTGTTGAAACCACTGAGAAAGAAGGACAGACCGACATGATGTCCTCTCCCATGGCAAACTGCAGTTTGACTGCCGTTAGTATCCTCGAGTTTTCCCCAGGGACAACCAGGACACAGTAATCTACACTCACAACAGACAGGCACAGTGAGGCAAAGAGCACTCTAGTATGCTGCACTGTGCCAACGAGCTGAATCACAGACATGTAAATGCTCGCTCACAACATGGTCTCAGTGTTGTTTTCCTGGTAGATGCTCATAGTGGCAGTTAATATTCTGCTACCCTGTGATGGACCAGCAGTAAAGGAAAAAACGGTTTTTTATTTAACCCAACAAAACCAAACTTGGTTAAAATCTAAATCTTGGGCCCCTAAAAGAGGTCAGAGTAACAGAACTCTATTCAAAAGCTGACAACAAACAATACTAACTCAAACAAACTGACTTTCTGAAAGGAGACTAAGGGGAAACTTAAATAGTGGCTGATCAGCCTAAAAAGACAAAAATGGGTAGAAAACACAAAAACCTAACTGAAACTAACACAGCAAACTCCCCCACCCCATGATCCAGAGTAGTGGTATGACCCAATTTGCAGGTCTCCATATAGGCTTGCTCCGCCCCTTTTCCCACCTCTTAGCTCATCAACCAAGGGACTGAAACAGCTGCCACTGAGGTAACTCAGAAAACAGAAAGATTAAATCATACAAACAACAGTGTAAACTAACATGTGCCCACTTGTTTTACAGTATTATGTGATTGTATAAATAAATTAATTCTAAACCAAAACCGATTCTTTATTACCCTGTAAATTAAATCCTATATTTAAAGAAAGAGAAATATAAGTAAAGTGTTA
>VUQG01022278.1:0-18027 GCA_015106755.1 Etia nguti | reverse complement strand
TCCTGATAATAATGAATTACAGTAGTCCAGCCTACAAGTAATATATACATGAACTAGTTTTTCAGCATCACTCTGAGACAGGATATTTCTAATTTTAGAGATATTGTGCAAGGTAAAAGGAGTCCTACATATTTGTTTAATATGTGCATTAAAGAACATATCCTGGTAAAAAAAAAAATGAGTAAAAGGTTCCTCACAGTGTTACTGGAGGCCAAGGTAATGCCATCCAGAGTAAGAATCTGGTTAGATACCATATTTCTAAGATTTTCAGGGCTGAGTACAATAACATCAGTTTTATCTGAATTTAGAAGCAGAAAGTTAGAGGTCATCCAGGTCTTTATGTCTTTAAGACATTCCTGCAGTTTAACTAATTGGTGTGTGTTATCTGGCTTCATAGATAGATAGAGTTGGGTGTCATCTGCATAGCAGTGAAAATGTATACTATGTCTTCTAATGATACTGCCTAGGGGAAGCATGTATAATGTAAACAGAATTGGTCCTAGCACTGAACCCTGTGGAACTCCATAATTAACCTTAGCACGTGAAGAGGACTCTCCATTTACATGAACAAATTGGAGTCTATTAGATAGATATGATATAAACCAGTGCAGCGCAGTACCTGTAATACATACAGCATTCTCCTTCTAATAGAATATTATGGTGCAAGATATGAGGGATATGAGACACTGTATTCAGCCTTGATTGAAGAGTTTAGTCTCAGATGGCTATGATGGTTAGGAACTGAAACTTAATCCTTGTATTGTCACCAGTTCTGCTTGAGGGGCCCACGCTAGTCCACAGTGAACACTAATGGCTGTCATTATCCTCTCTGCAGCCATAAGAAGAAGAAGAAGAAGAATTAAACAACTACTCCTATTAATAATTGCATAGCATGTGCAGTGCTTTTCTGTCATAGCTGCAGGTGTGTGACAGGCAGACACAGAACTGAACTCCAAAATCACAGCTTTATTGCTAGCAAAAAGAGCAACAAAAACAAAAGGCAAAATACCAAAGTAAACAGTAACCAGACACAATGTAGACAGACTGACTGACTGACTGGAAGGACAACAGACGCAACAGAGACCAGAGGGAGATGCAGACAATATATGCACACAAGTGATAACGAGGGAACAGGCCACAGGTGGGTACACAGCTAAAACAAATCCAGGCTAACAAAACAAAAGAAGCAAAACTGAACATAATACACCAGAGGCAGGAGATTATCACAGTAAAACAGGAACTAACACACACAGAGACTCAGACATGTGGAATTGACACTGGGACTGGGGATAAACAGACATGGAGACAAGACTGGGGAGACTGAAGAAATAACAAAACATGGAGATGAGACTAGGACGGACATGAGAGTGATACAGACCAGAAATCAAGAACTATAAATACAGACTTAGAGGCACTGGAAAGTGACATGTTCAGAAACTAGAACACAATTAATTTATACTTTCAAATAAGTAAATAACAAATCCAAAACTCAAACACTGGTTCAAAGCCCCAGGACGATGACATTCTTACAGCAAAAATAAAGTACAATTGAGGAAAATTAACATACAAAAAAAATTGAAAAATTCAATACAATAAATAAAATGATAGACAAACATTAAAAAGACGACCCTATAAATATGTTTTAAGGATCCATGTAAAAGAGTTAACAGATTTGGCAGATCTAATAGACTGAATGAGATTGAGGGAGAAAGTAGTTTCCACTTTACTGTGTAACATTTTTCCACATCCTTCTGATTATCAGACCACCTCAGATGGTCATCCATTTCGCTCTTGTACCTATTAAAATACCGAGCATTATGATACAATATGCTGATCATTTGTTGTTATTGTTGTAAGTTGTGGTATTTCAGACTCACTTATTAAAAGGATCAAGTAAAACTTCGCTATAATCATTTCTTTAGAGCATGGCCCGACTCCATAATAAATTTACCTTATACAAGTTTGTCCTTTTGTGTATATTACGTTTCTTTAATACAAAGGTCCCTAAACACCTGCTAATAAAAGAATGTGTCATACAGTGCATAAAAATGTATTAGACTGCCACCTAATATAAGGTTACATAAATCAGCATAAATTAACAGTTTTGGCAATTACTGAAATCATTTTTTTTGTTTCTGTAATGGTTAATCCACCATTATAAGAAACCTTTTAATCAAAATTATATTTTAATGTTAAAACATAATTATTATCCATGAATTATCATATTTACTGTCTTACAAAAAAAGACAACTTGTAAATCACATTGTTATTTTATGGTTAACATAACAAATAACATTTATTTATTTGGAATTGTCAAAAGAAAAAAAATAGTCTCACAAGTTGAATATTATGCCTGATCAATTACTGATTTCTCAAGGAAGTCCAGTGTGATGGCTCAAATTCAGTTTGAAATTCCTCACTCCTGTTCAAAATAGCAAAACATCGAATACTCACTGAAAATGAGATAGTCTGCTTTTCAACACTTTGCGATGCTAGATGGTCGTTTTTATGACAGGTGGTCGGTGTTACGCTCTGCTAGGGGACATGGGAGGTAACATAAACGAGATTCTCACGAGGGAAATCGCTGTCAAAAAAGTTTTATTACAAAAAAAACCCCTCAGAGAACTGAAAAATAATAGCAGCATTTACCACAAAAAAACAAATGAACAACCAATACAAAAACAACTTGCTCGCTTAAGGCTTCAACCTGTAGAAATCAAAATTAGCTTCACAGGCCGTAGCATAACTAATATTACTCAAGAGAATCTCACAGTTAGGCAAGATTTTTCAAACAAGGCCGACAGCCAGAAGCATACGGGGCAGACTGCACACTCAGTTCAAAGCAACAACCCCTGAATGAATGTTTTTCAGCCTTTTAAAGATGCAGGTGTGCCCATACAGTCACTGATTGGTCTGGGATCCCTCAGCTGGTCCAATAGACTTTCCCTAGAGGTAACCACAGGTTCCCAGGCAGCCAATTGTCTGTGGGAGTTGCTACACTTGACATTGCTTGAAGGAAGGCTGGCTTACTTCTTCCAAGGCCAGGGGCCGTAACACTCCTCCCTTTAAATGACAAAACTGGGTTTTGTGAACACAGACTTCACAGTTCACAAAAAAAAATCAACAGAAACTCATACTCACAACCTGGAAAGGCCATCAGCCAGAACAGTTCCCTTCTTAAGTTGAATATCTAGATTGTATTCCTGCATCAGCAGAGCCCATCGCATGAGGCGCTGATTGTGGTTGAACACAAGTGGGTTGTGATCATACACGACAATAGGCAACGTACTGGATGCCAGGTAAATGTGGAAGTGTTGAAGAGCCAAGAACAAAGCCAGAGTTTCCTTTTCAACAGTGGAATAATTGAGCTGATTTGCAATTTGTTGAGCACTGAACATTTAGGGATGAAGACATAAGGGGAACATAATTATTGATGTTAACATTTAAAAAATTTTCAGGTATGAAAAAACAAAACAAAAATAAATAAAATGATAAAACACATTTATGGGCAGCACCGGATAACACAGATGAAACTGAGTGCTGGCCATCCCATACCCCTGCAAAGTTGGCAGCACTGCTTTCTCCAGCTGCACTGTGCTCAGGAAATGCTTAAACAATTTTGTGTATTAAAAAATTGTAGCATTCAACAGAAGGTGAATCATTTACATAAATGTTGAATTTATTTTCAAGATCCAACAGTGAAAAGGACAAAACAGAGGTGTTAAACCACTGCTCAGCCCATATTACAGACTGTGGACCTCAGGCCACACAAGCTGTAGTACAATAGTTGCCAAATGGTTTGGCACTACCAAAACTAAATTTATATGTATTTGTTAAATGATTAATTTTGAAATAATTTTGAAGCTCATGAATTCCTTGTGATTTAGCTTCACTGTATCATAGAAACACGTAGAAAAAAATCTATATAATAATTGAGGCAGCAAAGTGCATGAAAACCAAACTTTGTGCTACTGCCCAAACTCACCACAACTGTAGGACAACAAAGCGACACCAGGGGACAGCAATCCTTTGGTCTGAACAAGCGCTTCATTTACAACTAACGTGACAAATCTATGTCATCCAAGTTCATCCAAACACTTCTGAACAGTGATCAACTGTAGGAAACTACTAAAAAAAAGAACCTGTGTGCAGTGCTTAACTTCAACAAATGCATACACTAATAATCTTACACTTACAAAAAGAGATGAGCTGACATCCTTCTGTTGTTAAATGAATGTACACTGAACTGTCCAACCATGTACCGCTACTTATCCTTCAAAAGACTAGTTTGTGATCAGAAGAGGTGACTAGCAGACGGCAAAGAAGTTGATGAGGTCCATGTCAAGTATGACCACTGGTCAGTAAGCCCAGAATAAAAGACTGGGGAGACAAAAGAAGACAGAAGGACATAGATCCTCCTAAGTTACCATTATATGTCATTCTTTTCAGTCATTATGCTGTATATTTCAGTGTAGTGGCTAAATTAACACTCAGATACATAACAACTGGCTTCACCTATTATAATAATTAACTGTTAAAAAATGTTAGCTTTTCCAACAAATCAGAATCTCACCATTTTCTGGCTGTCATGATGGTCGGCAAGTGGTTCTCTCCATGCCCACAACCATCCATTCAGTTGAATGCAATGCTTTAAATGTGGTAGGACCAAAAGGCTAAAAGTTTTTAAACTGTTATAAAGACAAGACAATTTATACAAGAGCAATGTATAGATACATAACGGAATTTACTCTTAACCACTGAAAAGTTTTGTGAGAAATGGGTTCAGTTTATTTATCTTACAGGACATCTTGTAGATCTTAGAAGTTTCATCAGCATTCAACACACTCAGAAGTATCACAAAGGCACTGAAACAAAGGCTCAAATACTCTTCAGAAACAGTTTTATGAATTTGAAAGCGTGAACCAGTAAACTGCATCAAGTATCACAGAATATTTCAAATGAATAAAAACCTATGAAACGTTGTTTCTGCCAATAAAAAACCCAATTGGAAAATTCCCTGCAGGTAATGTTGAAATTTCAACATAAAAGTTTCCCATTTAGAGATTTATATAAACAAAGTCAGTCTGCTCCTCATTGTATTTGACCAAACTGAAAGTACAGTAAGGAAAATCACAAAAAATAAATTCCTGCTGCCTTGATGTTATTGCTCAAGTCATCATTAGGAATTAGTAACACCACCAAAAAGTACGGTAAACATTTCAGTTCACACTTGAACAGAACCAAATTAACTGCTGTTTAAACACTGAAGTTAACTGGAAACACATATTCAGCCTCAACAGTTCAGTTAAGTCCATGTTACGACAGTTATAACAGTTAACATGTCTACACATTTCTATTCATAATCAGAGAGATCTGCAATGAGTGTGACGACTCTCGGGTTCTCTCGCAGTTGCTTCTTGTTTTGCTTTGGTTCAACTTTTTGGTAATTGCTTGTGACGTTAGGGCATACTCACTGTACTTTTACAAATGAAAAATATATTTTCACCTAAAAAGTGAGTTTCTTTGTCTTTTTAACACATTAACAGTAAACATTAATGTTAGGTACTGTTTCTTGACTTACAATAATTGAATTTTTCTAGTATAGTAAGGTACTATTTTTAACTTTATGGTCCAGTACTGTTGCCTTTCAATGTTTTTCACTGTAATTTTCACAAACATTTTTTACATTGTAAGATAAACAGCCTAATCAGGTTCATCTCTGTGTCTTAATGCAGGTCAGAACTGATCGCTTGAATTTTCAGTGTTCACTGTTGCTTTCACTGTAAGTGAAAAAAAAACAAAAAAACGTTTGGAAATCAAATAAAGTTCCCACGGGTAAAGCTCCGCCTTGATCCTCACAGAAGATCAGAGATCAGATAGGCTGAACACCAGGTAAACAGAAAGTTTTGGATTTTTTATTTATTTATGAAAGACATGATTGCTTGATCATAAATTCTTTAAGTGTACAGGAGAGGGCAGCATCATATTATGTTTCTTTAGCAGGAATGACAAGCAGGTCCTCTGCTGGAACTATAAATTAAGCTACCTCCTCAAACTGAAATAGAACAAAAAGGCCGCAAAATGTAAACGGTCATAGGGCTTTCTTTTTTTCTCTGTTTTCTATTCTTGTTTTGAAAAAGACAAAGTTATATTTAGTTAATATTAGGTTTTTAGGTGGTTCGTTTGTGTTTCCTTTTCTGTCCGTATTTGTTTCCTTTGGTTGTTTCCTGTTTTATTTTGAAGAGTAGCTTTCTTTCATGTCCAGTTTAGTTTTACTTGCTGTCTGTATTCTACAGGCTGTAGTTTTCAGTGTTATACCTGCACTCACTGGCCACTTTCTTAGATAACATAAATATCTGGTTAACGAATCACTTACTAGCAACTCCATGCTTTTAGACATTGTATGCAGAAAAGTCAACACAATCTTCTGAAGCAATTAAGCATCCAAAAGACTGAAGAAAGGTGATTTCAGTGACTTTGAATGTGGAATGGTTGTTGGTGCCAGATGGGCTGGTCTGAGTGTTTCAGAAATTGCTGATCTAATGGGATTTTCCCCACACACTCATCTCTAGGGTTTACAGAAAATGGTTTAAAAAAGAGGAAGTATCCAGTGAGCGGCAGTTCACTGTGTGAGAATGCCTTGTTGATGCCAGAGGTCAGAGGAGAATGACCAGACAACAGTAGCTCAAATAACCAGTTGTTACAAGCAAGGTGTTCAGAAGCAGAGTCACTAGCGCCTTGTCCTGAGCTTGAGCACCACAGGTGGCAAAAGTACAGACCTTCTTTACTTACATAGAAGTACAGATACTAATATAAAAAAATACTCCAGTAACAGTTGAAGTACTGAAGTAACTTCTTTAATCAAGTAAAAGTAAAAAAGTACAGACGCTGTACTCAAATGTACTCAAAGTAAAAAGTAGCTCCTTGAAGGCCAATTCTACTAACCATTTTTGTACAAAGGTAACAGACTCTTGCTCTATATTAACATAATAAAAAATAATATTAGTACATAAGCATTCAAATGTTATTCCTATCTAAATTTCAATTCTAATGGATGTTCTTTGTTTGAATCTATTATGTAGGACACCTGAAGTGAATGAGAATTTAAAAAAATAACTATTTTCTGTTGCCTACATGGTAGAGAGTGACTTTGTGTCCACACCTAAACAGTAAAATGAATACAGTCAAGGGTTACAGTGGGATTCAGCAGGTGAGGGAACCCTAAGATCTGTGTAGTGGCTCAGCACAGAGAAAAGAATCACAACTCACAATAATTTGTAATATGAGCTTCAGTAGGTTTTCTTTGTGTACATGATGTGCACAAGTTAACTGTTGCGCTTTGTAGATTCACACAACATGATGTCAGTAGTTTCACTAGCTATCATAGCTGATGTCCATCCCCTAACCTGTCCAGGATAAACTAACCTGTTTAGCTAGATTCAGAAATACCACAACTTACCGCCACCTGCAGTTCTGACAAACCATCCTACTTTGGCAAAGCGTCCTACCATACGTAGTTTATGCACATTTCTGCTGTCACACAATAATTCCAAAAACAACAACAACAACAACAACAAAAAAACAATAATTCCAGCATAAATTTAAGTATCTAGTATGCTTCTAGCTCATATTCATAAAGGCAGGACAGTTTGGCACTTAATTTTGTGTTGTGCGCATGCGCAGCACATGTGCAGAAACAACCGGTAGGCTGGTTTGTGAGGTAGGATGGATTCCCAGAACACCCTGGCCCACTGTAACCCCCGAGTATAAAAGCTATAGATGCACATATAGTAACTAGTCTGTTTTGGTAATGTAAGGAGTAGAAAGTACAGGTATTTGCCAAAAAAAAAAAATGTAGGGGGTAAAAGTAAAAGGTTGTCAGAAAAATAAATACTCATATAAAGTACAGATACCTGCAAATTCTACTTAAGTAACTGAGTATTTTCAGAAGAGCATCTCTGAACGCACAACATGTCGACCCTTATAGCAGATGGGTTACAGCAGCAGAAGACTTGCACACTTGTCAGCTCAGAACAGGAAAATGATGCTACAATTTATATGAGCTCACCAAAACTGGACAAAGGACAATCGGAAAAATGTTGCCTAGTCTGGAGATTCTTGATTTCTACTGAGACATTCGGATGCTAGGGTCAGAATTTGGTATAAACAACATGAAAGCATGGATCCATCATTGTGTCAAAGGGTCAGGATGGTGATTTTCTTGGTACTTTTGGACCCCTCATTGCCAGCTGAACATCGCTTGAGTGCCACAGCCTACCTAAGTATTGAGTACACCAATTTTCTAATGGCTGCTTCCAGCAGGATAACACATCATGTAACAAAGCTCAATCATGTCAAACCGGTTTCTTGATCTTTACAGTGAGTTTACTATACTCAGATGACTCCCAAAGTAATCAAAATCTCTGAGGAATGTTTCCAGCTCCTTGTTGAACTTATGCCACAGAAAACTGTGCCAGTTCTGAAGGCAAAAAGTGTCCACCTGGTACTCATAACGTGTACAGAATGAAGTCTCCAGTGAGTTTATCCATGTACATATAAAGTAAATGAACTGCATTTTAAAACCATTAAAAACATATTTTAAGTTGCTTAAATGCTAAATATATACAAAGGTTTAGTCACTAAAAGTAAATATAGGATCCTTTAAGTAATGTCATGAACATTTTTTATGTACTGGTTAATGAAAAGCTGTAAAGAGGAAAAGGTTAAATAAGAAAAACATTGTTTTCTTATCTTGAAGAATCTGGCAAAGTTTTTCAGTAGGTTTAAGTGGCCAGAGTGTAATGTTCCTTTTCATAGAACCCTCATTTGACTCCTTGAATATGGAATTATGGCTCAATAGGATTGTGCTATTTGTTTCAAGACTCTTCATCTTCTTGAGACTGAAGATGCTTGAAGTTGTTTTCATGTTGAAGAACGAACACACACACACACACACACAGGAAATGCGCTTTGGCCCTTCAGGAACACCAGGTGAAGCAGGTGTTGAAAGCTGTGAACATCAGGAAAGTTGCTGGCCTGGATGGAGTACTTTGTAAAATAATTTGTGCCTGCGCTGACCAGCTAAGGGGAGTCCTGACTGGGATGTTCAACCTCTCACTGTCACAGACCACCATCCCCTCCATGTCTGAAGACAGACAACTTTATTCCTGTGTCAAAGTCATCTGCCCCAAGGTGTCTCATAGAAAACCGGCCTATCGCCTTAATATCTGCAGTCATGAAATGCTTTGAGAGGCTTATCCTGCAGCACATGTAGGCCTGCTTCCCACAGAACGTAGACTTTTATTACTTTGCCCACAGAGCAAACACATCAGCAGAGGACGCCATTGCCACACCCATACACACAGGACTCTGGGACCTCAAAGCTACATCAGAATGCTGTTCATAGATTACAGTTCAGCATTCAAGAGCATCATTCCTGAAATCCTGGTTGACAAGCTGATTAATATCAGGTTGCCCCCCTCCACCTGCGCCTGCATCAGGGATTCTCTGTCCAAATTGCCCTTAGTCAGACACTGCCCCAAGGCAGTGTGGTGAGCCCTCTCCTGTCCACCCACACACACACTAATGATTGTACACCTACCTACCCCTCTCATCAGTGAAGGGGGTAAAACTGCGTACAGGGAGGAGGTTAAAAAAACTGGTAGGATGGTACACTGAACACAACCTTCTGCTCAACACCATCAAAACTAAGGTGATGGCGATTGACTTCAGCAGGCGCAGAAGGGAACATGTTCCTCTCCACATCAGCGTGGACTCTGTTCAGTGAGAGTCCTCCTTTAAGTTCCTGGGGACTCGCATAGCTGAGGACTTCTCATGGACCAGTAACACCAACGCTGTGGTTAAAAAGCTCAACAAAGACTCGACTTCTTTAGGATGCTGAGGAGGAACCATCTCGAGAAGAAACTGTTGGTGGCTTTTCACCACAGCACCATAGAGAGTGTCCTGACCTACTGCATCTCAGCTTGGTATGCTAATTGCTCATTGGCAGACAAGAAAAACCTGCAGAGGTTCATTAAGAGAGCACAAAAACTCATCGGCTGTCCCTTACCCTCTATGGAGGACATAGCAAGCACTCGGTGTCACAGGACAGCTAAGAAAATTGCTGCCCACTCGTCTCACCATCGAAGGCACCTGTTAAACCTGATGCCCTTTGGTGGGAGGTATAGGTGTTTAAAAAGCAGGACAGCCAGGCTGAGAAACAGCTTTTTTTACCCCCTTGGGCCATCCATCACAACACTGAATGACAAGCCCAGTGAATGGACCTAGTGAGCTTCACCCACCACCCCTACCTGCAATATTTCTGTGTGTGATGGTTGCCCAAAACCCACAACTGAAACGCTCTGTTACCGGGCTGCTGCTCCAGTCCTTTCAGGTTTGAGTAAAAGAGGAGTGGGTGGAGCTGGTTTAATTGCAGAGGCCGCCAAAATGAGTGTTGTGATCACACAGGGGAGAATGTGGTTTCTTCTTGTATTATGTTTAGCTGTTGTCTCTGTGGTTTTCCCCTCTGACGTTTAAAATAGTTTATTCAGTTACTATATAGGTTGAGCTGTCTCTCACTTGGGTGGCTCAGTTGTTGAGTTATGATATTTTATTAAATTTTATTTTCCTAAGAATAATTCAGTTTAGCTGACCCCTTTTATGGGCCGACTTAGTTCTTAAAATAGCTTATTTCTGTGATTCTGTATTATTGAAGTAGCCTTGTCTTTTTTGGGTATAATACCCAGATTTTGAAGTTTACACCTGTATTAATTACAGTGTCCACCAATGCTGCCAAATGTAACATCACATCATAGTACATATTTGCTTTTTTGTTATTTAACTATGTGGAATGAATGTTGACTGTAAGCAAGTAAGAATGTATGTATGCTAGTCTGCTGAAAGATAAGCTCTGCTCCAGTTTCACTGTACAATGCCCAAGTACAGCAACAATAAAGGAATCTTTATCTTATCTTTATCTTTTTCAATCTGCACAATGATTCATCCCAATATATAAAAAGTAAAAATAAATAAATAAAAAACTAACAGTATCCTTGATCTTAAGAAATACATCAGTATAAAAAGCTAATTTCTTGTTATTTCTCATCTGTCATTAGAATTTATCTAACATATGATTGGGATTTAGTACTCTAATTACATATCTTATCTCACTGTGCAGGAATTGACATGTCAGACTATAACTCTGCATGGGCTTTCTAAGTTTAAAACATGCACACGTCATTGTGTCCTATTTGGCCGCATACTCAGTTGATTTCTATTCACATTAATCTGGTCAGTCAGTGCATTAGACAGGAAACAGTAGAAAGGTTTGTGACCCTGGAAAAGAGTCAGACTTTTCCTGTCTTTGTTCCAAATTGTCTATCATCATACTTCTGTTTACGTCATGTGAAATCAAAATGAGAATTTCAACCACATTAAAAAAGCATGGGAGAGACTATCCAGCTGCATGCATGGGAAATAAAGGGAGAGGAAGAGAAAAGAAACTGTGGTTTGAGTTTCTTAAGAAACCGCTGGTGTATTTGTGAATCACGACCATGGTTCTTATCCAGGTTGTTGGTTTCCAAAGAATTAAAGCCTAGAATTATTCAAAAAGAAAACAAAAGTGGCACTGATACAAAATGAAACTAATTTCAGTCAGCAGCTTTTGCTCTTCACTACAGCAGCGTTTTTTTCTCTGAGAGAGTCAGAGACGGTCACTCATAAATGGAAACAAGCTCTCTTCTGTGGACTGAGACAGAAAGGTCATCCAACATTACACCCCAGGCCTGGTGTTACCCTGCATTTCTGTGAGAGGGTGCTGTTCATGATTCAGCTGTTTGCTGTGTGGAGATGATAATGACAGAGATGGCCGAGGGGTTCTGGTCACCGATCACAGAACAGTGATTCCCTCTATGCAGCTGCTTCAATCAGTGCAGCTACAAGGCTCATGCAGAGTGGCATTGTTTGCTGTCTCAGCACAAAGCACAAACTTGTCTGTCATGTGGAATAAAATAAAATGGATAAAACAGTGGATCAGTGTTTGAAATATTGTTGATCACAATTGCCTACAGACTAGAAAGCGTGATGACTATTAACTAGACACGCAATTTGAAATTGGGCACTTAACACTGCATTAGTGATGTAAATGCGTACTCCTATATACGGAATGCATGAGTTAAGGTATTTTGTACAAATTTTGGGTTTTGCAGTGTTAACATCAGTGAAAGGCCAGCAAAAATATAAAGTATATAAAGTATATTTTGTTTTATTTTTGGTTAATTTTATGCCCACAGAGCATGATGGTACCACCACCAAGCTTGACAGTTGGTACAGTTTTCTTGAGTTTGAAAGCCTCATCTTTAGTATCTTTAAATTTAACGTAAAGTGTTTGAACTGATGATCTGGAGAATATTCAGTTGTTTAGAAATAGCTCCAAGAAGCCTTCCCAGCTTGTTTAAATCTACAATTCCCCTTCCTTGGATTTTTCCGTTGTTCTGAGTATTGGTATAAGAGTGCTGTCAAACAAATCCTTTTTATTTTGGCAAAAAGAAACTGCAAGCTGTGGTCAATCATGAACACTAACAAGAAGTTATTAGGTCTTGGCCTTGTCAAGTTAAAAGACATTGCAGAACTTTCAGCACCATTTATTAAAAGATTTAAGTGAGTGTACGTATATAATTTGAGCCTGTATGTATAATTTTGGCCCTCTCTAACTTGTGCACCCAATTCTATATGTGTGTGTGTTTCTGTGCTAAATATGTATTTTTTTACATTGCAAATATGTATCTATTTCCTATGAGGTTTTCATCTTTATCTACTAATATATAGAATATCTCTTTATGAATAACCTCTATGCATGAAAGGCCCACATTGAGTTTCCCCTGTGGTTCAGCAGATGTGTTGAGTCATCTGGCTTTATAAATAGACTAATTTTCATTTGTTTAGGTTATCTAGCTTACAGTTTGAGTACTACATGCCTTGCCAGCTGTTGAAGAGGCTGTTTTACATTTGTTGACTTTTTTGTTTTTTCTCAATGAGAAGAAAATCCAGAAACACTTTTGGTATGCAAATAGTTTGGATAATACACACGAGAGAAATCAGCAGAAATTACAGACACGTTAAATCTTCTTTTTTCATAATAATCATTATCAATATCCTTATATCCTTATCAAAATCACAGTCCTTATATTATATTGTTCAATCTTACCTTAAAAATGTATAATTTTAGTCTGAAAAAAGCTACAGTGCAGCTTTTTTTCAAATTTTTCAGCGCTATCTCACTATCTCCATACTGACTAATTAATAACTTGACTTTGTGTACAGTGTAGATTATCCGCTGCAGTCCTGTGTGACACTTTTCACCAGCTCGGTGTCATTAAGATTGTATCCCAACAGGTGGCACTCAACACCACTGCTTCCAGGAAGAGCAGAACAAAAAAAACATATCTGAAGGTGGCACCTTTATTATTAGTCTGTGATATTTAAGCGAATGGACAAAAGAACCACAACTTTAAAAAAAGGAAGGAAGGAGGTTGGAGAGGTGTGATTAAAACAAGCAGACATTACCCTGTGTGTGTTCATCTATTTTGGGGATGAAAAATGTTATGTTTCAAAATCATAGAGTCACCACAGCTCACTGGATGTAACTCATATTTTCCAAAAAGAGAGCTCCTTTTAAGGCAAAAACGCTGAGTCCATTCCTCTTTTGTTTATTCATTTAATTTCATGCCAGCTGTGCCTGATTTAGGAGCATGTCAGAAACAACACAAGCTGATTGTTTCCCAAATATAAACTTTCTTTAAACAGCACAGGTCACGGGTGAAGCAGGTGGTTAAATGGTCATATAGCTCTGGCCTGAATTCTCTCCCCTCGTTTCAGAAATACTGTTTCAACCCAGGGCCCTGCAGAGTCACACATGTCAGGCATTTGCATGGGAGAAATTGGACTTAAATGGGTAACACATGACTCATTCTGTCTCAGCCCCGACAGCTGCAACAGGCCAAGCAGTTATTGGACAAATATGATTCGCCTCAGAACAGAGCAAGTCTTCAAAGCTTTTCCAATGTGGAATCTTTGACGTAAGCCGAAAAATAAAGAGATATTGAAGTGGATTTAGTGTGAAACATATTGAGTTACACTCAAACCATATCATGTGTATTCATTTTCCTTTCACTCGCTAGGTTTTTTTTTTTTTTACCTTAACCTGACAACTGTTATGAATTCTGCATTAGCAATCAAAACCAAAGACTATTATGCAGCACAGTGTTGGCCCCCAGTTGCTACTTGGCTCATATTCCCTGTACAGTAAACAGCCCACAGATGTTTTACATTGATATTAACAACCTTAATTTGTCCTGTGCAGAAAAAGGCCAAGCATAGCGTGGGGATTAAGTTCTCAGCCATGTATCACACACAGCACAGACAGCAATCTCATTTAGCTTGAGTGAAGTTTACAGTGAGTGGGTTTTGCATAGGTCATTAGTTGTCTCAAAATACTCCCCTGTCACCATAGCAACTTCAAGTGACTGCTAAATTGCCTTATAAAATGAGATAAATTATTAATGTTGAGAGGTTTTTTTCTCTTTAATATGTGTGCTTAGTCTCTGAGCTCTGAATACAATACTGTATTACCTTTCTTGTACTGCTGTAATGGAACAATTTAGCAGTTGTCATTCATTAATTCCAAACTTATCCTTTGTCTCCATTCTTGAATAGGCTGATTGCTGCGTCCTGATTTCTAGATATATCATGGGGATTACACAGATTACAGCAGCGTTGCGCACATGACAACTGAAGCTATTATTCAAATAGAATACCTGAGGAGAAAGCTTGAAAACAGCCAGTGTAAAATACCTGCATTGTTATTGCCTATATGCACACAGCTATTTGACATATACATAACGCAGCACTCTAAGACCAGATGGGAGGCTGACACGCACCAGTGAATAATCTGATCATAGATGTCTGCTGACATTTATGCCTGTTTTATAACAATTCGGTGTCCGACAGAAAAGGCAGTAGTGATGCATTACACAGATGGTAAACGCTGAGGTCAGTGTCCTCTGTGATTTCATAGTCAATGATGGTTTGACCACTGGGTGTAATAACCATAGTGATGTCTGAAACATGCAAAGCAAATCTTAAATGCTGAGATCAGGTATCAGTTTTAATGTATTCCTCAGATGTGAGGGTGACACTGTGACCCCTATGCTTCAAAAATTACAGCTTTTTTTTTTTTTTTTTGATTCAGTGATGTTTGCCTGCACTGAAAACATCCATAACTCACAGGCAGCTGTAACTCAATCTAACAAAATGCCTTTTCAATCACTCTCATCTTTTATAGTTATACCCATCAGACATTTACATAAATACATTATTCATGGTTCTAATCCTGGTTTCAGATGGGGAGATATAAAATGCGACAGTGTGTGTCTGTGTGCATGTGTTTGTCTGTATTTGTAAGTGTGTGTGAGGGAGTGTGTGTGTCCTGATGTGTATGCAGATGGCAGGGGAATGAAGCAGCCTATTTTGTTTGTGGTTTGCACATTTCTGATTCAGCTGAGCACTCTCCATCAATGAGGCAAATTTACATTTGCTGTGGTGGTAATAACCTAAAACCCATACTGATGTTAACACTTGTATACACTCGAATTCACGTTGCCCTGCCGCATGATTACATTTGTGTGGCGCTTAATAAAATGACTCACTTGACATTATCAAACAATTCAGCTGTAATAGTGGCCCGTGAATGTGAAATTGTGTTTTGCAGGCAATTAGTTCATTGTCACGACAGCCATTCAGACTGGGTCTACCGATGTTTGCCTTATGAATTACTATAACACGCATATAAATATGTAGTATTGGGTATCATCAGTGTCGCAGCTATGAATGGATACAAAAATTGGTTTGCGGGAAATAAGGCACCCCAGTGCTGCATACTGAAACTGAAAAGGTGGAATGCAGAAGCTATAAATTATGCATAAATCATGATGTATTGTGCCTCAGATAAACAAGTGTGATATTAGATAAGAACTAAAAGAGAGAAGAGAAGTATTCTGCTGTGAACTGTAATAATCCACGCAGTTCACTGCACGCGCTCGCTCCTTTGATGTTCTGAAGATGTCACTGCATCACAGATATTTATGAGCGAAGTCAGTTAATATTCAGCCTAGAGTACACTGCTGACACCTGCTTATATACATAGAAATCTTCTCAAATAGCCTCCAAATGAAGTCCTGATTAAAAGTGATCCTGTTAATAAACAAGACGGGTTTCTTGTTTACGTGCTGTCCACTGTAGGTGGACTAACATGTGATTGAATGGGGAGAAATGTAACACCATCTTATAATGAGTCTAAGGCTAAAATTAGCCCTGCAACATCTCTCAGATCTCCTGTTACCTTGCCTAAAGTCATGCTGCAGACAGCAGCCATTGTCGTGTGATTACAGCAGCACAAAGACGCAGGTGTAAAGTTACTACTGAAACACGTTCCCCTGGACAAATTTACTTGATGGATTTTTAATGTTCCAGGGCTTTCCACTGATGATAGATGGATATCCACTTGGTAATGCATTTGTGCATTTGGAAAGAGTAGGAGATAGAGTGTGTTGGCCTAATTTCTCAGATGCTTTCTTACTTTAGTTATCAGTAGATTTTCATAATGCCTGGCAGCACAATTAGAAATGTGAATCCTAATATTGCATTGAAAGCTTTTACTGTCGGTAAAAGTGATGTTTGCCCATGCATTTACGTGTGTATTACTTATAAATCTGCCTAGCTCTCCTTTCAGGATATTTCCAACACTCTATTAGATGACTAATTAAGTAAATGAGGAGGCTTTTGGTGTTTTTTTACAATTTAATGATCCTTTTTTCTTTGGTATTTTGAGTTGTGACATTCTGTTACAAAAATAATGGAAAAAGTCACGAAGTGCATTTACTTAAAGTGGGCTATTCTGCCTATTTCTAGCTCCATATTTTCACTGGTGTAGTTCTGCGTGTTTCACAGTTAGCTATGTCATACTTTTTAGTTGTTCTTCTGATTGGCTGCCTCTAATAAACACAAGGTTCGAACAGCAGGCAGGAGGAGGGATATTTTCTTTACTGACATGTAGATACAAGTAAAGTAAGAAAGCACTCAGGAGCCTCAGCTTTCGGTCCATAGGGAACACTTACATACGCGGTGACCTCATTTTGCAAAACCATGTTTAAAAAGAGCCCCGACCACTATAGCATCAAGTACTACAGACATGAAAAACCCAGAGTGAACGAATTCCAACAATAGTTTTAAAGCATTTTTGTCACGGGACAGAGTGGTCAGTACGGGACTGAACTCAGGCGCAGAAACCCAGAACAGAGCCAGCAGAAGGTTTAACAATGTTTATTTGGTTTAATGTGGCAAGACAAAAAAACAACAAAACGTAGAGCTTGGCGTGGCCTGGGAAACGTGGCTAGGAGAATGTAGAACTAGGGCAAGGGAACGGGGCCTGAGATGCAGAGTGGAGCTGAGCAGGAACAGTCACACTGAAGAGAGAAGACAGTGGAGTTAGGGAAGTAGTGGAGGTGGCCCTAAAGTGGTAAATGGTAAGTATAACAATTCTTACTTGCAGTAGGGGAACACAGAGTGTTGAGAGGGGGGTGGCGAGAATCCAGGGGAGCTGCATGGCGTGGAAAGGCTGACCTGAGATCCGGGGTCTTCAGATGGATTGTGATGGCAGGAGGGCAGGCAGGTGAGGCACAGAGTGATTTCCAGAGCGATTGCTTGGTATCCTGAGTCCGAAGGTAGAGCGTGAGCCAAGGGATTTGAGCCAAGATGATTTCAGGAACTGCAGCACAAGAAAGTCTCGTTAACAAGATAAATCACAACGCAAACTTGAACCATAAGGGCCGGTTACCAACATGGGTTGAAGACGAACTGGCGGTGAATGAACATCAGCCTGTGGCTTAAATCCCTCTGGCTTGATTGCCTGCAATTGGCTCCAGGTGTGAAGGAGCTGGAGGAGGTGGCCCTGCCCAGGGGCGGATCTCAGGT
>VUQG01022277.1:32994-48571 GCA_015106755.1 Etia nguti | reverse complement strand
AGCGACTCCAGCCAGTGGCGCCACACACACACACACACACACACAGACATGCGCCTCTCTTCTGCTGCTTTAAATAAAGAGAAACGTGACCCCGAAACAAACGCTTCCCAAAAGAAAACCACAAGTCGTATTGAGACAATTCTTTCACCCTGAGCGCCAGCAATGTCCAGTCTACAGAATGCTCAGTTTTCATGCCTGTGGAGTTTATTATATGGACGTGGTGACAGTGTAAAGACAGCCTGTACTTCTGATTTTCAGATGAATTTTGGGAGCCATTTTAACATTGGACTCTATGGAAGAGTTGCAGGGAGGAGACTGTGCATTGGTGGCTTTTATGAAAGAACCATAACATCTATTACAATAACAGTAACATTGGATGAAAGAGGACAACGATGGCTACGTTTTGATGGTAAAATGATGGCTGTAGACCAAACGCTGTGGACACAGCAGCAGTTTAAAGAGAAGATTTTAAGATAAATTTCTCCCCTCCTCCCACTCTAGCAGTTGAGCTCCCTCACTCTAACCTCCAACATTCCGTCCCATACACACCCATTATAAACTCTGAAACGGGTGAAAAAAAGCATGAAACTTTAACTGGAGCTGAAGAAAAAGTATAACAGATAATAAAAAGATATATACAAGCTGAATAGTTCAATGTCGTGGCTTTGTTTTAAAGTTTGAATGGTCATTCTAGGTCAACGTATGTGGAAGTAGATACAGTTGAAAGAGGAGTAAGTTGAATGAGGATTTGAAGGGTCTCCCCATTGAAATACATGGTAAATTTTTGTTGAATAAAGTTGAATAATTTAAAAAATATAAAAGTTAAAAATAAGAAAAATAGAAGCAGTCATGTCCAAAAGAAGAGGAATCTAATGGTGGTTGAATGGTTTTTCTAAGTCCCCATCCACACTAATAATATGTAACATTGATTAGGGTAGACCATGGGTGGGGAACTCCAGGTCTCAAGGGCCGGTGTCCTGCGGGTTTTAGATCTCACCCTGGGTCTACACACCTGAATCAAATGATTAATTCATTACCAGACTTCTGGAGAAGTTCAAGACATGTTGAGGAGATCATTTAGCCATTTGAATCAGCTGTGTTAGATCAAGGACACATCTAAAACCTGCAGGACACCGGCCCTTGAGGCCTGGAGTTCCCCCAGCCCTGGGGTAGACACATTCCAGCCAGGCTTGTGCATTGCCTTCATCTTTTTAAGTAGACAAGCTTGCTAATTGTCCACAATATCAGATATAGGAAGATACTGTGCATGTGGGGGGAAAATAAACAACAAAATAATACTGACATTGTTTTGCTCTCTGTCCTCATTTTGTCTTTCTCTAGCTGCAAGAAGCTTTTTCTGCTTTCGCCGATCCTGCACCACCTCAAGTATCCCCTGCACCACTTGTTTATGCTCAGGATCAAAGACTGTCTGTGGAGAACCATGGAAGCCACCACAGCAGGGAGGCCCCATCCGTCTCGTCGTCATCATCCTCCTCCAAAGGTCCAGAACGAGACAGAGATCGAGACAGAGATCGAGATCGGGATAGGGACCGAAACAGAGATCGAAACAGAGATCGAGACAGAGACAGGGACAGACAGAGAGACAGAGACAGGGATAGGAACAAAGGGAGAGACAAAGACAAAAAGAAGAAAAAACACAAGAGGAGGTCAAGATCCAGGTCAGCATCAAGATCAAAGAGCAAACACTCCCTTCCCAGTGCCTACAGGAGATCCCGCAGGTCCAGGTAAGATGCTCCCACTGAAAAGTCTTGCAGTCTTTTTTTTATTTTTTTTTTTAATGCACCACAAAAAAGTCAGAATGAATAAAACAGTGATGCTGGTCACTGCAGCCACAGGCAACTGAAAAGAAAGCTTTTAATGACTTCTGTTATTTCTTTTTTGTCATTGTGTTTTGCTTTGTGTTTATGATGCCTTTCTACAGAATTGAGGGGTTTTGGGGGGGTTTTTGAGCAAAGTAACTGAACTGAGAGGTTTAACTATTTGAATATGTTATGATAGGGAAGAGACGCACACAAGCAGGCTGTATTCTTAATCTTATCCTGGTTGTTTCATTTTCCAGCCTTGCTATGTTGTGTTTGTAAATGGCATGCATGCTCTGCATATTAGCCAGTGGGACAAAATAAATTTGACTATGCCCTTTATGGGAAGAAATCTGACAAGGTTATTAATTTCTTAAAATATTCATAAATACTTAATGCTTTCTGCCTAGTTAAGAAAAAAAGTAGTATTTCCATTTTGCGAGTCCTTTTATATAACTTTTATTAAAGTAATGAACTGAATAACGATTTTTTTTTCCTGTTCAGTTCCTCAGGATTTAAACAGTGTTTATCTGCCTCAATGTAAATTGCGCCATGTTCAGGTCTTCCAATAGTTTACTGAAATAATTAAAAATCTTATTGAAACCCAGCTTTTCTTCATTTTCAGTTGTGCAAACGCCCTCATGTCTGCTTCTCCTTTTCACTTTAAGTACATTAGGCTTATCCTTTTTTTTTTTTTTCTTTCCCGGCCTCACTCTTCTCCTCTCTTTTCTTTATTTCAAATATATCTGCTTCTCTCTCATATTCTGCCTTCTGATATTTAACGATTTCTTCCATCTTTCATTCTCTTTGTTCTGCTCTCTGTCCAGATCCCGTTCACACTCCCCAGGGAGAAGGGACAGAAGGGGAAACTCATCAGAAAGGAGACGCGAGGAGAAAGAGCGGGAACGCTATTATCCCAGCAGCAGCTCCAACTTGCCCAGGGGGCTTTCAAGATCCAGGTAACTCTAACAGCAGGTGTCTTCAACGTGTGCTGCGAACAAGAGTCATAGGTCCTCACATGCAGCTTTGTTTTCACACTAAAAACATTGATTTTTGGAGCCTTTAAGGCTGAGAGGGGCACTAATGACGCCACTCTTGGGTGTTTAGTCCATATTTTCTTAATATTCTTCAGTTTTCATTATTTTTACAAAAGCAGCGGGAAACTGTTAACAGTGTTCAAGGTTTTCCATGTGTCATTAAGGCCAACTTCATGTAACTAAAAGAAAATTTGATTCCTCAAAAAGGGGTGGGAATGAGGAAGTTTTGGTAAATGCACTGTAGAGTTCATCCCAGTAAATATAGTTTTTTATTATAAATGTACAACAATCACTTGAATCACAATCAGAAAAAAAAAATAAAAGTACAGTTTTTAAGAAAATATGCTCATTAACGTTTCACTGCTTTAGGCACTGGGCAGCCTCCTGTCATTGATTCGCCTGGGAATCCTGCAACATACAAAAGAGTCTCAAAAGATTTTTTTAAGGCCATCCGTCCAAAAGACAGAGTTGAACCAGAAACAGACCTCTCATCAGGATAACGATGAAAGAATGAAGTCTTATGAAAATGGACTAGTTGTCCAAAGACAAAGCCAGATTTGATTGCATTATTATTACAATACTATAAACAAAAAACAGCACAAACAAGAAAATCCTCAAAAATCTTGTAACTAAAAGAAATTTGCAGGGAATTGTTCAAACCAGTGTAAGAGACTGTGGATAACTATGCAAAATGCCTCTTAAATAGAGTTGAGTTGGCCTGTGAAGTTAAGGGTGTATATTACACCAGTTCATATGCTCAGTTAAAGTATAATTTAACACATTTATTTTGTACATTTTGTTTTGAGTACACCAGTATTTCATGCGGGGCTTGTGTAGTCATATTTTTCGCTTGACTGTACAAGCTCTGCCATCAGAAGGGATACAAACTACCACTGTTTATTGTGCAGTGCTAATATCTGATTGAGACTTTTTTGTTTTTAGCTCCTGCTGTGCTCTTGTTGCTTTTGTCAGGTCTCCTCCTGAACAGAGGAGGAGCTCGTTGTCATCCTCAGGACAGATGCAAATTGCGGCGTCCTCGTTCTCACCGTATTCTTCACCCGGCAGAGTTTTGTCTCCATCAGCTAGCCCCGCCTCCAGCCTGGCTCACTCAAGGTAACCCCTGTAGAAGCTTGTCAATAATCCAGCTTGTATCCAGCATGTAGATGTGAATGGAAGTCTCTTTACTGAAGGCTTAAATGTTTTGTTTTGTTTTTTGGGGTTTTTTTTAGCTTTAAGTAAATGAGAAGATGTATTCTTAGATTTAAATCTCTCTTATTTGCAACAATAGATTGTTCCTTTAGACCTGAAAAGGATCGCTCTGTCAAAACCAATATTACAAAAACACAAACATATCTTATAATCAAACACTCGAGCTCCCGCCTATTTAAGAACCTAGCGGAAGTTATGCTGATCCACTCTTTTTACAGAGGTAATGTTTAGAAATGTTTATTTTTGTGTTGTTGTTGTTTTTTCTGTTTCTAAACTCCCTCCACTGAACAGTGTTTGCTCTCCTGATATCACAGCACACAGCTTGGGTCTTTCAGCTTAAAGGTCACAAGGGCAAAAGCGCATTAATGATCTTGGCCACAGACTTGCAGTTGGTAGTCTGCCACTTTAGCAGCATGTTGACTTTTCAGTGCAAAAAGACTAAATGTTGGGCAGGCGCACTCTGTTCACAGAGAGCCTTACAATATCCTTCAATATCTTACTAAAAGAGAATTACTTATTATGAACTCATGGCTTGTTTTTATAGCTTTGGCCATGTTATTTGGTGGGGTCACAGGGAAGATGTTGGTAAATAGAACCTGTTGATTACAAAATAACAATATTTTAAATCCCACCTCTTTTATTTCCAAAACTCTTTACAAAGTTTCCAGATTTTAAGCGTTATGCCTTCTAGTTGATACTAATCGGTGCATTTGTAGATGTTCACTTGTTTTGTAGTTTACTTTACAAAAGTTTTGTTTTTTAGTCTTTAGTTTGTGTAACCCAGCATAACTTTTAAAATCTGCCATCATTAAAAAACATTTCTGGGAAAACAGGAATAATGTAAATATTTTTTACTTCTGCAAAACTGAAAAACACAACAGTTCCTTTTATGTTCAAACTGAAGTATTGCATGCACCATAATTTTAAAAGCTCTGCTTAACCAGTATATCATCCGTCTCATGCGCTTTGTTACGAAGGAGAATGCTTTTTCTTCCATAGATTTAGTAAATGCTTGTCTTTTCATGTGGGGCACAATTATCCTAGCACACGCACAAGTCATTCCAGTAGAAGACTGTCTTTTGTTTCCCTTTCTTCCTAAACTGTGGGTAAAAGCATGAAAGGTTTTGCTGTTTACTTTCTCCGGGGAAAGGAAACTAGATCATGATGCCATAATAACAGCGGGAGAGACAGGTAGTACTTTTGACTGAGTGCCATTCACACGCACAAATGTTTGAAATCTTCCATCTTCCTGAGAGGAAGAAAAGCTAAAATTTTTATCATGAGCAGCGGTCTTTTCTGCAGTTGTGTTCACCTGTTGTGTTCAATCAACTTGGACATGATTTGTTCCCTTTTCTTTTCTTTTTTTTTTTAGTCTCTTGATGAATTATGAAATGCAGGACTTTAGAGACATTTAAGCGTTGGACGGAGCCGTGAAGCTGAACTTGAGGCCTGAAATTTGTCTGCATGATTAAATACTGTGTCTGTGTTTGGTGTTTTAGCTCTAGATGGATATTTCAGTGTTACAGGGCACGTTGCTTCTTCTCTCACCTCTTTCCTTCCTTCCATCTTTTCTTTCTATAGCTCTCGATGCCTGTCGAACTTTGGGCATTTCCGAGAAACATCATAAATATTGAATATTCTCTCCTGTTTACATGATTGATTTTATGCTTTTTGACTCTTTTGTGTCCTTCTCCTCTGTTTTCTTTTCAGGGGTGGTTCTCTGGAGAAAGACAAGGCAGTGTCCTCATCCATAGTATCCTCTGTTCAGTCAAAAATAACTCAGGTATTGTTCTTTGCTTTTATCCCAGATACGTCCTCTGCTGAACTTTTACATCCCACCCAATGAAAGTACTTAGTGGTGTTCTTTGTTTCCATCATGCAAAGAGGAAGGAGGGAAAGTGCTGTTCTCTTTCATACACCAAAATATAGCTAGTTTTTAGAGCTTTTGACTTGAACTCATTTTATATTTATCCACTTCTCCCCGTACCTTCTGTGTGTTTGTACAGCACGTTGGTGCGCTATATTTGTTTGTTTGAACCATGGGGAGGCCTTTGTCTTACATTTATATGTGGTGCAAATGTGATAAAGTTGCACTCTGTATTCAGTGGCAGTGTAATCCAATCTCATGCATCATACCTGGAGAAAAACTGCCGGTCTGATTTTGTTTCTTGACAGTTTGAAACCGTCGTTAAGAAAACTGTGTGGACTCCAGGTTCACTCGCTTTCAGCCATATTGAATGATCATCTGCAGCAAATTGAATTTGGTTCGTTGCCACGGAACGACCGATATTAAACCTTCATGATTTTGCTTGCCTCTGGGACTTGTCATCCATTTTGATTTGGATGAAAATTTAACTTAACATTTCTCTCATAACCTTGGAAACGACACTTGTCAAAACAAAGCGGTGAGAAAGGATTTGTAGATGGCCTTGATTTGTTAAAAGTGTCTGCTAAGTTTATAGTCGACTGATGGTTGGCCAGTTGATGGCGGAGGTGCGGGTTTCTGATAGTGTTTTGTTGGATAACATTGTTGAACGGTGTTCCTAAGGTCTTGTTTACCACTGTTAGGGGTACATGTGCTCCTATTTTAATAAACAAACCGCACTTCTCATCGTGGCAGTGCATCTTGGCTCCAGATTGCTCTTCTGCCCTGCGCATCTCATCCTGGGAGCTTCGCCAAGAATTTAGGATAAGAGAGACTGAATATTAGTTGGTGCCGATGAAGCGAGAGGCAAAAACAGAAACCTCTGCAAACTTGCCGAAGTCTTTTGGGAGATGGATTTCACTTCACTGCAAAGGAAGGAGGCAGAAGCAGCGCATGGTCTTGAAAATGTTTTCTCCAGTGGTACTTGCAAATTCAGACAAGGACCATTACCACTACTGCTGAGATACACAAGGTCAAGTTCAGCAAGTTGTCAGTTCAAGTTAAGAAAGTGGTAAGGTTTCAACATTCAGTATGGTTTTATACCCCATGTGTATTTTTTTCTTTTACATTTTATAGCACAACAGAGAAGCAGTTTGGCTTCACATAACTTTATAACTTGTTTTAGTTTATTACTTAACTGTGTAAAAAGTAAACCCACTGTTTTTTTTCGTGGGGGAGCATAAAGCTGTAAAAACTTGTCATACACTACCTGCTTGGCACTAAACGACACATATGATGTGTAAACAAGCGAATGTTTGCTAAGAAGTTGGCCACTTCAACTTAAAAGCTGAACCTTGTGTCAGTTTTGCGTCAGTAACGTGTTCCCCAAATTGCTTAAAAAATAAATTGTCAGGCTTTTTCTTTATCTTTTAATAAAAAACACACAATAAAAAACTTACAGAAAAGGTTTGATTGGATAGTTGCCACTGTCATCATACCCTAATGCAACCCATAGTCTCCTGTTGAGTGATGAGCACAGCATAGACACTTCCAGCTGTAAAATTACAGTAACTGCACATAGAGCTCTGCGTGTAGCCACTTTATGACAGTTGTCTAAACCAACTGTTAAAATACCCGTGTGTGTGTGTGTGTGTGTGTGTGTGTGTGAGAGAGAGAGAATTTTACATACTGCTTACATCAGTGCCATGCATTTAACGGTAATCCAACATTTGCATACAATTGTTTCTGATGCAGCCTGATAAGGTGGCACTGACATGGATTACAGCAGCTATCCTGTAATTTTCTAGACGAGACAATGCCAGTTAGTCCACCCATTCATTTTGTGGCTGAAAAATACGCTGCATGGCTGAAAACTGTGCGAACACACACAAAACAACACAACAATACCATTAGCGCTTGTGGAGCATCACAGCATTTCCAAAAACTGATGGCGTTTGTGTTGCCACGACAGTTTCCGGCTCTGTGCAGACCCGCTCATATTCCTCCAAGACAAACTCAAAATATTGTTAAAAAATGTGTGTCTTGCTTTATGCAGTGGGGTACTTGTTCCTCAAACGGCTGAAGCACAGAATGGCTCAAAATATAGATGCACATCGTAGCATCAGGTTCTCCTTTGATTTTGCCAAAACAGTGAGAGGCACCTCCAAACCAGAGGAGAACCAACGCGTTTAGTGGTGTCACATAATTATTGCTGTATTGTCATAGTGTGTCTGGGTCATATTGGGTCTGTTTAATGTAGGTAAGTGGTAGGCTGTGTTGGTGTTTTGTCTCATTTGGGTGCGAAAAATGAAAAACAATTGCATCTGAATAAGTGCTACACACCCGTAACTCACAATGTAACCTCACACACAGCTCGCCAATAAATTCTGACCCCGGCAGGCACTCTCCTTGCGCCTGCATGTTTTTAAATTGCTATAGACAATTTATAGCTGCTATTCTGTTGCTTTCAGAAGTGCACCTCAGATAAGTGCATTCACGCGTATCAGTTCTACAAGACAGACGAAGCGTTATATAGTCCACAGAGATCACCGGTATTCTTAAACACTGTCTTTATTAATGTCTGTTTAATTATTCTCCTTAATTGTTGTAAAATCCACAAAACAAAAGTGCAAAAACATGAGCAGTTACCGTTAAGTCTTGTCAGTCCTCATTTGGACATTGTGCTCATTTAGATTCATATTTATTATGTAGCTTTTATCTCTTTTCTAAAGCACACAAATGTTTTGCTCCTAATCTACTTGTATTTGAAAAACTTAGGAGAACTTTGAGAAGCCTAAAAATGTCTGTATGTATTTGATTTTTAAGCCTACATCATCATAAGCCTCTGATTAAATGTCACTAATTTAATTTATACTCACCTCTGCAATGCATTATTTTGATACATGGATTCTCCTCCAACTGAGCGAAATAAACCTAGAGTGCAGGTAAACATAAAGTGTCAAACGTGGGAGTACAGCCCTGTGCAATATCACCTAAAAGCCTGATTATTCAGAACTGTGTCACCTTACTGGGAATTTTTTTCTCCTAAGCTGAGCAGGGCGTTTACTCGCATGTAAACTTGGATCTTTTATTTCTTCTGTACTTTGTTTGTCCACTGATTTTTTCTTTTTTCTTTTTTAATCGTCTTTAGCATCGATTCTTATGTCGCACCAAAGCTGGAGAGATGTTCTGCCGTTATTCATAGACAGTCTGGAGGGTTTATGCTGCTCTGCCTTTCTTTAAAATCCTCCAAAGGTATATTGGATTGACATTAGGTGACATACTTAACCACATCACAGTGTGTCTGCAGCGTGCTTTAGATTGTTATCATGCAGGAATATTCTTCTGTTACTGTGCTTCTGGAGGCTGGGGGTCATCTCGTCTGACAGGAGTTTGTCATATCCTCAGGCATTCACGGTGACATCTGTGTCCTCTTCCAACACTTTTTGTGTCCGTCCAGCCCATCTCATCTTTATTTCCACCTCCATTCTTTACTCTTGTGACTATGCATTCACTGTGGCAGTCTTGGGCAGGTTCATGTGTAGCCTGCTGGATTTCATCAGAGGAAAATATCAAAAATATTCCCATTTGACTGAAGGGGGTGCTCCCAGTGTCAATCAGGCTTCTTTTCTGGTACTTTAGCAAAGTTTAATCTTGCACCTTTATGTTGAAGAGCAAATGGTATTTCTTTTTGGGCACTGTCTATAGAAGCTGATGTTATGCAATTTTCTTCACACTGTCTGAGCCACCACAGAAGCTGTAATTTCCAGCGATAACCCCTGTGCCCAGGGTAAACCACTTGTCTATTTTCAAAGATGTGCAAGCAGTTCAGTGTGTTTAGCAAAGAGCAGCCACTCTGATTCTGAGGGGGACCGTGGCTTGTTCTCTACCTCCTGATTATTGCTCCAACTGTGTTTTAACATTTGTTTTTCTAATGTATCATCCCTGAAGAACTGTTAGCTCAGTGATGATTTTAGACAGATGCAGCCCATTCAGTGCTTTTTGTCTTTTGCATATTAGTCACACTTGTTTTAGATCATCATACAAATTTTAATACTAGACAAAAGTAACCAAATTAAATATAAAATTCAGTTTTAAATAATGTTTTCTTTTTTAATCCAAACCTACCTGACACCGTGTGGAAAAAGTAATGGCTCCTCTTGTTAAGGTCATGCCAAAGCATGTCAGTTGGTCCAGACTTCCATGGATGCCATTTTTGCCCAGTCTCTTTCTTGTTATGAATCGTGAACTCTGACCTTAACTGAGACAGGCGAGGCCTGCGAATCTTTAGATTTTGTTCTGGACTCTTTTGTGACCTCCTGGATGAGTCCTTGATGGGAAATGAATTTTAGTAGGCCGGCCACTCCTGGGAGGGTTCACCACTGGTCCAGGTTTTCTCCATTTGTGGATAATGGCTCTCTCGGTGGTTCGCTGGAGTCCCAAAGCCTTAGAAATATCTTTCTAACCTTTTCCAGACTGATAGATGTCAGTGACTTTGTTTCTCAGCTGTTCCTTTAGATCATGGCATGATGAGTTGCTTTTTGAGATCTTTTAGGCTACTTTACTTTGTCAGACAGGTGCTGTTTAAGTGATTTCATCGTTCAGTAAGTCTGACATTAGTCAGGCCTGGGTGTGGTGAGTGAAATTGAACTCATCTTTCAACTTTGAGTAATCAGTTAATCCATACCTTTACAATCGGGTAATTACTTTTTTTACACATGGCCAGGTTAGGTTCAGATATGTATATTTTTTCCGTAAATAAAGTCCTCATTTAGAAGCTACATTTTGTATTTACTCAGATTATTTTTGCCTAATATTAAAATTTGTTTGAGGATCTGAAACATTTTAGTGTGACTAAATGTACTTTTTCACCTAACTGTAGGTGTAAAACTGGACTCAGTATAAAAAGATGACCCTTAAGAGCCAATGAGCATGCAGTTTCACATCCGATTTTAAACTACCAAGACAGCGATGGTGAAAATGTTCATCTCGAGGATTCAAAACGGTCTTCAGAAGCCAGCAGTTACGTCGTGATATCCACGCCATTTAAAAGGCGAGGTACTCTTTTTCAGCTTGTGACTAATGCACTAATGAACAGGCGATACGGTTTAAAGTCCTTTAATATACACAGCAGTGTACTCACATTTATTGGATACTGCACATACTAGAAAACATCTTACAGTGAGGCTGCAGTGTGGTCGATTTCTAGAGCTTCTGGGAGTCGAGGTAATGCAGGTCGATAGTGTGAACGCAGAGGCAACACTAACTCTTCTATGAACACTGGTACAACTTAAACTGAAGTGAAACTCCCTCACCTGGCCATGTGTGCGTGCGTGTGTGTGCGTGCGTGCATGTGTGTGTGTGTTCCACAGTGAGCATCTCTTGATTCTTCTGTCATTAACAACAACAACAAAAAATTCCTATTTCCGTTTCTTTCTCATTATCTCGTAGTCGCTTCTCCCGCCTTCATCTCAACATAGCAGCACAAGCTAGCTCGTGGAAACATGTTGCTGCAATATACACGGATTCAAAACCGCTAACTACTTATACCCCATCTGTGATGTTTTACAAACACATCTTGAATTATTCAGCACATCCTCATCTACCTAATGGGCTCTGCTTCCCTTAGGGTGCCTAGTTGCTATTTGCTTCATTCCAGCTCTTATTTCTCTCGTGTTTGTCTGTGTTCCTCTGTCTTCTTTCCCATCTTCCCTGTTGCTGTACATTTGAAAGATACTTTGTTCACCTTTACAGTGAACTGCACTGGGACCGGGAGTGTTTTAAATTAGGAGTGTGGGTATCTTGAACACTGCATATTTTCTGGGGGGGGGTTGTTGGGGAAATATAATGACAGAAAGGCTAGATATCAATACATGTGGCTGCTACATTGCTCCCTCAAGATTTTCCTAACAGTTTTTTTTTTTTTACAGTTTGTTGGCATTAAAAGCAAATATGTGACACTCTTATTTCTGTAATCCAACTTCCTAACTTAACCCACTGGTTAGAGTTTTAAAACTGTCGCAAGTCCCCAGTAAGAGTTATAAATAGTGTTTCCATGTTAGTTTTTCAGGCATAGTGTTTGTAAAATTAGGTTTCAATCCTAAACAGGTAAATGTGGTTAATTGACAGAGTACAAGGAAAATAGTTTGTCCAAAGGAGGAAAAAAGACCTAAAATCCAGTTCAGTTTAAAAATAAAGCCGTCCTTGTAATGTGTGCCATTTCCTTTTGTTTAATTTGATGGCAGGATTGTGGCACAGACTTTGATTAGCTGCTTCATCACAAATACAACAGAAAGGCAGGAGTGATATCTGTTTGCAATGCTTCCAAACAGTCTCGCATTGTTTTCTAAAGAAGCCGGTCAATAATAATCGCAGGCACGATCTGATTGTCATCCCACACACAACAGCAAAACAGTGTAAATAGAGGCCATGTTCTTTAAGTAGATGAAGGTGTGCACCTTCTATTTCCCCACTATTACCAGTATACAAAATGTTAAGAAATCACAAACTTTCACACTTAATGCTAAAGCTTTCTGTGAAAAAAAAGATTTACATTTTTGTTGTAATTTTGCAGTCAAATAAGGAAATACTGTGCTGTAGTGCTGTAGTTCTCAGCTTAAAGCCAGACAGCATTTAAAAACATAGACACACAATTAGTAAATATACATGATACACAATTAGAAAGTAGCTTTGTAGTTATGTTGTGTAAAGCGACCAGTGCATGTCTTCAGGCCTTCTTATAGAACAAAATGAGTGGGTGTACATCAGAAGTTAGTCAGGGTGGTCTCTTCCTCTGTAAAACCCCGAAACTGTTCTAGTGGTCATCAAACTGTATCTTTATTGATATATACTGAGGTGTCAAAACCCGTCATTATGGGTACGGGGAGGCCGTTAAATATCGTCTCTGTTGGTGTAAAGTGTATATGTGAGTGGGGTTGTGGAGTAGAAGCTGCCCTTTAATCTTTACTCCAGTGTAGATGAGGCAAATGAAATAAAAATGATAAGCATTTAAATTATGCAAAAACATGTTTTTCTTACAGGTATGCCTGTTCATTATTACAGAGGTATAAGTACAGTAAGCTGCTCATTTAACTGTCACGCTCAACTTAAACTCCAGCATCAAACAAAAAGTCGAATGTGAACTTTATGAAAAGGTTCAACTTCAAAATCTGGTGTCTGTCTTTAATTAATTTAGTAATAGGAAAGCGTTCCAATTAAACAACTCCTGCTGGTTGAATTTAGCACACCAGATTTAAACATGCCACTGCTGACTTACAGTGGCGTGAAAAGAGTGCTGTGTCTCACTAATGCTGAGCAGCCTGGTGGTTTTTGGATGAACCTTTCTCAGATTTTTATCTTTATATAAATTTTTTTTTTTACAGAATGTGGGGCAGTACAGGGACTGTTTAGGTTAATACTCTATCGATTGTGTCTGGGATAGGCTCCAGCCCCTCTGCGACCCTGAACTGGATAAGTGGTTAAGAAAATGGATGAATGTATTGATTGTTTACTCATGAGCGAACTTTTTTTTTTTTGTCCCAGCAGTCATTCAACGTAGTCTCATATATGACGACAGAAGTGCAGCATGCTAAGACTGCACATTAGTTTGACAGGACACTTGTAGCTGTATTTAGAGCACATGTCCAGCCCACTTGATGATAATTCTGAGCATTGTCATATGTTGTGAGCATTGTGTGTGTCTGTTGTCTGTGTCAGAAAAGAACATCAGGGTTTTGAGAGAAGCAGCCTTTAGAGCGATTTGATATGACAGCTCCTTCCCCCCTCTTGTGATTACAGCTGTTAATTCGTCTCATCTGTCAGGAGAGCTTGAGGGTAGATATTTGTCCATGCGTGCATGAATCGCTCGTGCAACGCGATGCAAATTAACACTTCCGATTCTGCAGTGTAAGCACTTGCCCCCGTGGCGTGCAAAGTTTACATTTCTACCTGAAGAGTGAAGGAGGAGAAAGTGGAAATGAAAAACTGCTGTTTGGCAGTTTCTTCCACTGTGTTTCTGTTTCCCCGCTGTGCACTCTCATTGCAACTTCCTATTAATTATATTGTTTTTAAGTAAATGACCTGTTTACAGAGCAGTTGTCAGGGATATGTGTTTGGTTGGGCGAGGAGTTTATACATGTGTTTCCTAATTGCCTTTAAGGGGATTCTGTTGTTAATCTTTTAAAATGTATAGCAATGCAACAAAACTTTAAGGCTGGTGTAACATTTCAGTGACTATTTATACACTCCTGTATAATCCTTTTCTTTTCCTTCCTTCCTTCACTTTTTCTTTCTTCCATGAAATGAATGAAAGCGTTGCCTTCATTCATCCCACAAGCGAAACTGTGCTAAAACAAATGGGTGAACTTGTGTGTCTGTAAGCTGCATGGTTGATTCTCAGTGGGAACCCCATTACTAGCAGCTCTTTCGTACTGCAGGGAATAGTTTGCTGAAGAATTACAGGAGAAATTATTCCTCTTTAAGGAGCAGTAATACACTGTGACAAGAAAAGAAAAGCGTTAGCAGATCTACTTTTTCCCATTTTGTAGTTCTTTCAAAATAAAGTGCTTTGTTCTGTCCCCTTCCAGTGCAGTGTGTTTGCTCAGCTCCTAAATCTTGATCAGTTGTGTTTGGAGAGGAATTAGTAGATCTGCTTAGATCAAACTAAATGACTACTAGTTATATTGTTATTATACCCACTGACGCATCTCTTGCCATGCCAGTTGCAACACTGTGCTGGAGGTCTTAGTGGGAAAGCTGTACATTAAAACTCATCTCATGCTTTGTTTTTCTCTCTCTTTTTCTTTGTGCAGGATCTGATGGCCAAAGTGCGAGCCATGCTTGCCACTTCCAAGACCTTCCAGCCTCCCAATTCTTAAAAAGGACGTCACTTTCTTCTGGCTGTGACAACTTTTGCCTGTCGGCGAGTGGTATTCTCCGATTTCCCGGAGATTTATCTGGCCCACAGCTGTTTCAGCGCCCTCTGTTTATCCATGATTTATCAGTTCATCAAGAATTGAGCATCGACAGTTTCAGTTTGACTGTGTTACGTCTTGTGCCGAGTCGTAAGTGTGAAGTACGCTGAAGTGAAACTTGAGTACCTGGTTTCACGCCTGGTGTGAGAAAACCGCTCGTAAGACAGGAGATTAAGTCACAGCTATGTTTTTGGTGCACGGAGAATCAAATGTGAAATAATCCACATGATTGTTTGCCTCCTGTTTTAAGATGCTTTTCTCCTACGAGTCACTCTTTGCAGCATCAGCTGCAGGAAATCTGGAAGCTCTCCTTCTATGAAGGCTTATGTTTTGATAACTTAATTTTGCCATCATTTTTCCTTCTGCTGTTTTCTTCTCTCTCTCATTTCCTTTTTCTCTTCAGCGCCTCACCCTACTACCTGAGAAGTAATTTGTTTTTACTCTGTCCATCAGCTGCAATGCGCAGCCTTTGAATTTTGGTTCCTGGTTTGTACTGTAATGAGCTGAATGCAGAACAACTTTCTAATCAAAAATGAAATAAAGTTTCCTTTATGATTTACGTGTGGCCTTCAGTTGTTTTCATAAAAAAAAAAAAAAATTTAAACTTGGATAAGGAGAAGAAAATAGATATAATGCAGTTGTTATAGTGCATTAGATATTGGACAAATTGTGCTT
>VUQG01022277.1:20048-32946 GCA_015106755.1 Etia nguti | reverse complement strand
AAAAAATGTTGTTTTTTTTAAAAAAAAAAAAAAAAAAAAATGCAGTGAGATTACATAATTGGAACATGAATATTCAAATATAAAATGATTGCAAACTAAGTAGAAGTGTCATGATTTATTCTAAGGATGCTTTTTCTCTTTACCAGCTGTGATAATGGTATTTGGTATTTGTTTCAAAAAACAGACTTAAAAGATGTTTCACAGAAATTTAAAAAAACATGAAGTGATGGGAAAAAGACAAAAGATCCAATAGTGACATGACATGTGTTATTAAAAAAAGAAAGCCAGTCTATTTCTATAGAAGTAGATTAAGATGTATAGAGGGAGGGGAGGGTTGGTCTACTTTTCAAAAATCAAACTGGAGCTTATCCCACAGCAACACCCTCAGCACACGTATAACTCCCCCTTTGATTTGAGCCTGCACTCTGGAACCTGTGATGGTAATTGTTTCTCTGATCTGAGGGGTCTGAGTTCAAAATAGGGGTTGATCAAAGTCTGAGTTTTGAGATATAAAGTGGAGCTATACCATGTAGTGATTTAAAAGTGATCAATAAAATCTGAAACTGGATTCTCTGAATGGGAAGACACTTCCAATCGCCACAAACGTGGATTTGGATTACTTTGTTAGGTGCGTGTGTCGGTGAATAGATTCTGTCTGTATGATAGAACAGCACAACCTCCTGCGCAAGTGAATAGTATAGAATAGAAGAATAATCCTTTAATTGTCCCACAAGGGGAAATTTGGTGTATCATAAATGTAACAATGTAATAATTTCCCCACGAGTCAAATGTCACCATGTTGAGGCAGTCTTGCATTTGGTGGGAGTTCCACATAACCAGGTGTAAAGAAACTATACACATATATATATAATTAATAATAAGCTGAGCATTTCTTAATAATGTGTTAAAATATAGTGCTGTGCAAACGTCTTGTGCAACGCCTCATTTCATTATATTTTGCTTCAGAAATTGGCTCTTTTTTTTTTTTTAAATTCTTTGTTAAGCCACTGATCTCAGAATCACTTGAGCTTATAAATGGCACCACCTCAAGGGATGAATGAGTGTTCTGTCTACATATAACAGGCAACAAAGAACCAATTTTAAATCGTATTTTTACAAACCAATATCTTTTGTTACAGCAGCCTGTCACAAAAACACATAATCTGTTACCTTTTCTTTAGTAAACTCTTTGAAAATGCCAAAGCTAACACAGTTCGACAGGAATAAAATAGTGGTTTTTGCAACAATAAGGTGATTCCAAAGAGCCATTACCCAAAAACTCAGCACTTAGCTTGCTGTGGATCGTGCACTTAAGATACTTGTGGAGGACAGAAGTGTCAGGCCTGAAAAAAAATGTGTATGTATATACAGAGTTAGGTTCACATATATTTGGACAATGACACAAGTTTGTTTTGTTTTTTTCTTACCTGTTTACTGGAACATATTTCAGTTATAGTTATATAATGGACATGGATATAATGTGTAGACTCTCAGCTTTCATATGAGAATATCCACATTCAAATTGGATGAAGGGTTTAGGAGTTTTGGCCCCTTAACATGTGCCACCCTCTTTTTAAAGGGACCATAAGTAATTGGACAACTGACTCAAAGGCTATTTCATGGGAAGGTGTGGGCAGTTCCTTCGTTATGTCATTATCAATTAAGAAGATAAAAGGCCTGGAGTTGATTTGAGATGTGGTGCTTGCATTTAGAAGATTTAACTGTGAACAGACAACATGTGGTCAAAGTGGCAAAAACTGCAGTTTGGTACAGCTTGAGAAAGCAAGAAAGAAAGAAAGCACTGGTGAACTCAATAACACAAACAGACCTGGATGTACATGGAAGACAACAGTGGTGGATGATCGCAGAATCATTTCTATGGTGAAGAGAAATCCTTTCACAAAAGTCAACCAAGTGAACAACACTCTCCAGGAGGTAGGCGTATCGACATCCAAGTCTACCATAAAGAGAAGACTGCATGAAAGTAAATACAGAGGATTCACTGCAAGGTGCAAGCTACTCATAAGTCTCAAGAATAGAGAAGCTAGATTGGACTCCAGCAGTCCAATCCAGCTAAATCCATTCAAACTGAATGAGCGGCATTCCATAATACAGATGGACAGTGACCAAAACATACAGCTAAAGCAATCCAAGAGTTTATTAGAGCAAAGAAGTGGAATATTCTTGAATGTCCAACCCAGCAGGAAACCCAGGATCTGGTGATGTCCATGAGTTTAAGACTTCCGTCTCATTGCCAGCAAAGGGTTTTCAACCAAGTATTACAAATGAACATTTTTATTTTCAGTTATTTAATTTGTCCAGTTACTTAAGAGCCCCTAAAATGAACGGAGTGTGTTCAAAAATACTTTAGTTCCTCACATTTTTATGCAATCTTTTGACTGACAGTCAGGAGTTCAACTGCATCTGAGTTGTCTCATTTAAAATTGTCATTGGGGCTGCAGCCAGTGCTGTTGGAGATCTTGTCAAAATTGAATTAAACGAAGGTCGAAAAGTACCATCACACTTGGAGTTGCCGTGAAAAAACAAACTGCAAAGAAAAAAAAACACACACACTGGAACAGTACGAGTCATGGATTGGACTTCAACATTACTGAAGCAGTGTGGGATCATCTTGGCAGAGAACAGAACAAAAGGAAGCCGACATCCAAAGAAGAGCTTTGAATGTCTTCATGAAGCCTGGAGATCTATTCCTGAAGACTTCTTGAAGAAACTACAAGAAAGCTTGACTAAGAGAGTTCGGACTGTGTTGAAGAATAAAGGTGATCATACCAAATATGGACTTTCATTCTTGTTAGAATTGTAAAAATATTTTTTGCTTTATACAATTCCTATTTTCCTAGTAAAATGTAAAGAAATTTGGGGTGGCACAAAACTTCTGCACAGCACTGTATGAGCAGCAACTACCAACAATCGATTTCCGCTGACAAAAAGAGCCACGGTGGTGTTCTTGTCTCTATATGGATTGAAGCAAACCATTGAACGGCGTGGTTGGTTATGTGACTTATTGCATGAGTGGAATTAGTGAAACAAGTCTGGAAGTTGATGTTAGAGCTGCCTTAGCTTACTGAAAACACATCCTCAGTTTACTCTTCACAAAGAGAATTATCTGATATCAATCAAAAAGGAAAGGTGCCACCACTAAGAACTACAAAGTAATTTCAGAGATTTAAAGTATTTATTTGTCGACATTTATAACAAAAGAATGAAATGCTGTAATTGTCTGTGTGTTATTGGGTTAAGCACATTGTGTGTATATGGGGATTAGGCGGCATTGTTTAACTAATTAAAGCAGAGAAACGAGTAACTCTAAAGGGGTTTTCTTGTGACTCCCTCTCCATTAAGACAGACAGGTGTGCAAAGCTCAACAACACATTTACCCCCTCTAAGTCTTTTTCTCCTCTTCTCTTCATTTGGGGTCCACAGCTTATACGGAAAATAAAAAAGATTTCCTGCCCCCAAGCAATAACCTCTATTGGCTGTATAAAGTTTACTGTCACAGCAGCATTGCAGCATAAACCTTGAAAACTGTTGATTGCTTCATACCCTCCAGGCAGCTGCTGCGATGGCCCTTGCGACCCGGTGCTCACTTAAACCAGGATGCAGAAATTGTTGGTAAACTTGAGCCCGAATTACTGGGGCGCGCGCGCTGGCTCACCGGTGATTAAATGTTCTGAACCATAATCCATTTAAAGCCATGTCTTTAATCACTAAAACGTAAAACCTATTTTCAAACAGGCAACTAATTACAAAATCACTGATGCTTCTGTTTGTTCTGCTCACATTTAAAGTTTTGCTCCAGCAGCCTGAGCAGAGCGCTGCAGAGCCCTGCAACGCTGTGGCAAGGTGATAATAATCCATTACATTAACTGTGAGTTACAGCTGTGTGCCGGCATGGCAGTGTTTTCAAGTTAGGCACACTTGATATTTAGCGCAATAACTCAGATGACCTGACGTGATAGCATCTGGAGGACAAAAGTTCTTCAGTCGGAGAAACAAAGCGCTCTGCCATCCAAAGTCAGCATGTTCCTGTGCTCTATATGCACCATCACACACATCCTTAGTGCTCCTGCTGATGCAAAATCTCTACAGAGAGCAGTTCAAAACCTCCTCTGACTGCATTAATACTCAGTTCTGCCCCCGTGCCACCAGGGAAACTCTACAGAAATGTAACAAGAATAAAGGAAGAGCTGCTTCAAACCTCCGGCCGTGAAAATGTTTCCTCCCTTCAGAAAAACATGAACAGCTGACACCAACACACTTTGCTTTTGATGGTTTGTTTGTTTGCTTTTTTTCCTTCTATAGTAATCCCCTCTTATGAGCTTACCTGTTGTAATTTCCCTGTTTGGTATAAAGTCTGCTTCCTGCTGCAACGCTTAGATTATTAAAGAAGATATGTTACCACTTCACCAGTGTCAAACTATTACAGTAAGAATTGATACTACTGACTGCATTATCTCCTAACTTGTATCCCTGCAGTCTTAAAGTCTTAAAATGTATCTCATGGAAAAATCTACAGCAAGCACTTTTAAGGGGGTGGCTGTAGCTCAGGAGGTAGAGTAGGTCATCTACTAATCCACCAACTAAAGGTTGGTGGTTCAGTTCCTGGCCGCTGTAGTCTCCTGTCTCCAATGGGTTTATTGGAGTGTGAATGTCAGCTAGGGAAGCACTTAGGTGTAGAAAATGGGTGAATGACGCATCCGCTATAAACCAATAACAATATTTTCTAAAAACCTGTCCCTTTAGTCCAAGCCCGAAAATGCTGGAAAGATTTTACATGTGTTCAATCTAACTTTAGCACTCTGCTGTTCAAAGAGGGCTCGAAGGTGTTGTTAAATTTTATCTACTCAACTGGAACTACTTTGTCTTGGGTGTCCAATTCAGTTCAGTTCAGGTCGATTTTATTTATACAGCGCCAAATCACAACAACAGTTGCCTCAAGGCGCTGTATATTGTAAGGTAAGGACCCTACAATATTACAAAGAAATACCCAACAATCAGATGACACCCCCGACCCCTCTTTGAGCAAGCACTTTGGTGACAGTGGGAAGGAAAACCTCCCTTTTAACAGGAAGAAACCTCCAGCAGAACCAGGCTCAGGGAGGGACAAGGACAACAGGACAAAATCTTCTTGTAGCTGTAGCAAAATTACGGGGAACTTTTTGGTGTCTTAATCTCAATACTTACTATTTATCATATAGACAATTCATTTATATATATATATATATATATGTATATTGAAATAATAAAAGTAAAAATGTAAATGCATCTGCCACTCTAATATGACTCAAAACTTTTTCCTTTAACCTTCCAACTCTATCTGGTCGATAGAAGCAGAGGTTTTTAATCACGTTTGCATTGCATAATGGCTACAGCAACAATTGTCTCCTAATGAAGTTAAAAAGCTCTTAAATCTTTTTCTGCAAATGAGACTCTTAAAAAAAGGCAAAAATAATCTGTCGATAATCAACTAAATTTAATTAAAATCACGAGTGTCTATTGAACACAAAGTCTTGCAACCCAAATGTTTATGGGTAGAAATAGATTGGAAGGAAATTGCTTCTCTAATAACACCATGTATCCAATTATGTAGCAGACTTTTTTTTTATCTAATCATATAAAATCTGTAAGGGGGGGGGGGGTCTCACACAGTCAAGGCAGGAAATGTTTTGCAGCAAAAACAGCAATATAAGAAGAGTTCGCATAATTTACAGCAAAGTTAATTAAATCCATTCACTGATGAAGTTGATAATATATTTAGCATATTGCAATAGCTAGCAATATATCCATCGATCACTACAGTTAACATTCACAGAGGCTGTGCCATGCTGCAGTGAGTGAAAGTGGAAGGAGACATTTGTTTCTGCCATCAGGCAACAATGAGCTGCAGCATCTCAAGACTGGTGGGGTCATGTGGTACAGACTGACATAACAAACAGCCGTCCTCACACTGACATGTTTTGGTAAGAAACAAACCTGAACACACACTCCACTTTTATTCTTTTCCCTTTTTTTTTGAGGAACTGAAGCCAAACATTTGATGGAAAAAGTCAAAGGAGAACAGCAGTAGGTACTGAAAACTAGCCTTTTTTCCTTTTTTTTTTTCCAAACTCAAAGGTTCTTTATTGATTTGAAACTAAACTTTTAGCTGAGTGCAGAAATGTTCAAGTTGGGTTCAAGAAGAGATAGTGGAATAGGTCCAAATGATGGACTGGAGTATGTCAGTGAAGTGTGAGCCTTAAGTCAAGTTACAAGTTCTTCAGTCAAGTCTGAAGTCAAGTGCAACCCCTTTCGTGCAGACATGAAGGGTTGCAGGTGAAAAGACATCAACGCCACACTTGTTATAAAACATATTGCTAAAATACAAAAGGCAGCTTAACTGCTCTGCGTTCTACACTATTTGGGGAGTCGTGATTTGTGATCACATTCTTTTATACCGGATCTAATCAAATAAAGATTTGATTAAATACAATTTACCTGAAGGTGCTCTCACATAATAATAAGTGGAAGTGGAAAATAAGTGGGAAAATATATCATTTTAAGAAAAACATATGCCCATTTTGAATTTGATGGCAGCAGCAACTCTCGAAAAAACATTGGACTGGGGAAACAAAAGGCTGGAAAGTAGAAAAGTGAAAAACTCTTCTTTGGCCAAACTAATTTACAATTTTTAATTCTTTTTTTTGAGACATTCCTCTCCCAAATGTCCAGCTGCTGGTCCCTTTGGTTCCCAGATGTTTATGGACTGTTGTTAAGAAGAGAGGATGCCACACAGTGGTAAACATTCAGGGAGGTCCCACCAGGTGTAGGCTCCATGGCGGTTTTGAAGGGTCTGGCTCAGTTCTCTGCTCAGATAGCTGTCCCCCCCAACCTGGGCATTCAACCACTTGTTTCAACCAAGGTTTGCAGAAGAGCATCTTTGAATTCACAACATGTCAAACCAGATGGGCCACAGCAACAGCAGAAGACTGCCATTGTTGTCTGCTTAGAAGCGAGGCTACAAATCACACAGTCTCCATAATTGGACAATAGAAGATTGGAAAAAAATTTACCTTGTCTCAATTTCTGCTGCTTCATGTAGACGGCAGAGTCAGAATTTGATGTAAACAACATGAAACATAGATCCATCCTGCCTTGTATCAACGGTTCAGACTGCTGGTGGTGGTGATGTGACGGTATAGGGGATATTTTGTTGGCAAACTTAGTACCAACTGAGTATTGTTAAAACACCACATGCTGCCAGTCATGTCCACCCCTTTAGACTGCTCCCAACAGTCTCAACTGTACAGTTTATAGAAGATATACAACAATCAAGGCAGAACCATAGATTTGGCCCATTTCTCAGATGAATAACGAGACGGTTTGTTGTTGTGCTACACGGTTGAATGATCTAGAACAGTTTCGCGTGTAAATAAACTACTATATAAAAATAAATGCATTGGGGTATGACTGAACTAAAGTCTGTAATAACTGATAAATAATTTAAACTCAATTTTTGGCATTCTATTATTTCTATCAGCAAGTGTCTCGCCTTGATATTGTACGACACATAGGTCAAAAATTCAGCAAGAAGTTCATCTGGCCAATCCAGTGTGTGTGAAAAGACACTTATTTTATTATTTTGGTTCTTTATCTGTCTGCACAGCTGTGCTGCCTTTGATAAGGAAGGCGAGTGATGCCTTATGCAGCATTTTTCAAGGGGTAATTGTGCGCTACCACTGAGGAATAGATAAGTATGAGTCAAACAGAGTCTAGTGAGGAAGATTTATGTGAGGGATGAGCCTGTATCCCTTTATTACTAAAGCAGATAGTCTTATAGTCCTTCTAAGCACGTATAAAGTTTTGGTAACTCTCAGCTCTTTTGGCCTATATTACAGATGTCAAAAAGAGACAAGAAACAAGTTGCTGATACTATAGACTGCTTTCCCCTCAACTTATGCCCTTATTTATTTTATATATTAGCATCTTACTTTCCAGATAAAGAGGTACTGGTTATTCTGTAGCAACAGTCACATTAAATCACGGCAGAGAGCCTACAAGGTTAAAACATACCTGTAGAGTTAACTCTCATTCTGATAAAAGGCTGCAAAAATCATGAGGACTGGGATGCATAAGGTCTTCTGGACCTCCATTCTTCTCCTTGGTGTCACATTTAGCACTTTTTAACTTGGATAATTAAAGTGTGGACTGTAAGGCGTGATAAATAGCTGGAATAAAGTGGCAATACACGTGTCTTGTTTGTGGATGTGTGTCAGTTTTTTGTTTTTTTTAAAAACAAATAATATGAATGCTAGTAAGTGATGAATTCTGTTTAACCAATAAGACAATCATGAGTCAACAGGGGTTTGTGAACTGCAGAGTGTCTCCATAACTGAATGTAGTTCTGGTACATCAGAGGAACAGCTCAGTATGAGCAGCTTGGAGACAGATTTAGAGAGGAGAGGCTGAGAAGGTGTGGGCATGTGCAGAGGAGGGCTCGTGGATATATTGGGTAGAGGATATTGAAGACGGAGGGAAAAAGTACCTCCACAGAGAAGACTCATGGATGTGCTGAAGGAGGACATGCGGCTCGCCGGTGTGACAGAAGAGGATGCTAGGGATAGAGTGAGACGGAGCTAAATCCCTAAAGGGATCAGGCAAAAGAAGAAGAACTGCAAGTGCCCATGACTTTATGAAAATTATACACCACAACTGCCATACATGTGTTAGGAACTGTTTGTTAATATGCCAGCTTGCCAGTGTTGTGTTTGCCGACATCTGATCTGCTTTAAATGGTCAAAAACACTGATGGTGCAGAGGTCTCAAAAAGTCACGATATATACGATACGATATATTGGACGTTACAGAATTAAGAACAGTTAAATGGATACTCCGAACTTATACATATGAAAGTTTGTAAAGGTATTGTTTGCATCACATTTAAACTCAGGGCAAGTGGGGGTTTTGTATTTAACGAAAGTGTTTTAACTTAAACTTTAATTCTCAAAAAGTATTTTATTTAATAATTTATTGGTATTATTTGTGGTCCTTAAACCTCACCAACACCTATGAGTGACACAAAATGCAAAGCACAAAACTCCAAATATTGGCAGACCAATTGTGATGTCATGGCTGGCAAACTTGTGCCTTACCACACTGGCACTCCTCCAGCCTCATAAAGCACTTTGTAGTTAAAAGAGGTCCATTATCTCTGGGCATCAGATCCCACACATGCCATCTTAGAGCATCAAAGAGTGACAGTGGAAAACAGCAAAGTAATAATGGCTTATGACCCTATGAGTTTATTTTGAGACAGATGCACAGCAAAGGCACAAATCTGAAGCCGTTGCTCTTGGATCAGAATACTATGCTCATATTTATTTTTTTCAAACATCTGCCATATTTAGAGGACAATGACAGACTTTCAAAAGCCTTCAACCTCACAAAAGGGGCAATACTAAAGTCTTATTATCATGACACATTAGTGCCAATAACCCATCAAAACAAAAACAAACAGGTCAATAAGTCATTTAAATAGCTACTCCAGTCTGCCTGCTCAAACCCCTGTCAATGGTGGCCATAATAACCACAAGACCTCAGCCAAACATTAAATCACAATTTTATATGTAATCAAATCAAGCTCATCACATCTGCACTGATTGATTCCAGACTCGATTGCTGCCTGGCATTTACAATTTCATTTACTCATACTGGCAGAGAGAGACCGTGTGTGTGTGGGTGCGAGCAAGACACTGAAGCAGAATGAGAGAGTGTGCAGGACAAAGTGACTCAGGCAAGCAGTTAGAGAGAAACATGAGGGCAGGGGAGTGATTTGTTTGCTTTACGGGACCTGAATGCATTGTAATTCAGTGAGACGTGAGGGAAAGGGAGGAGGAATTTTTAAAAAGTTGGCGGTGAAAAGGAAGTGTTCGATCTCCAAGTGCATTTCATGTCTATATTCATAATTTTATGGTGAGCATTAAGATGATTCAGTCTTCAAGCACCCGTGACAGGAGAGAATTTGACATGGCACTGATGTACCATATGACTTTTTTTTTCTGTGCGTGGCTATTTGATGTTTAATTTTAAAGAAATACTGCAGTACTTTAGTGTAATCATGGTTCAAAGTTCCAATATATTTCAGCAGAGGTGGGGGCGGAGGATGAAGTGGCTTTGACAGATGTGGTCTGACCGCCAAGTAGAAGGAGCTACAGCAGAGTCAGGACTCGGAGCACCTTGGCCACAGATCCAGACAGAGACACAGTGGTCTAATTAAGACATGTGGCAAGAAGAAAGAGAGCAGACTGGCTGAAATCCCAGTGGTAAACACAGTCGAGGATGAGACAGATGTAACGATTTTCTCTGTGTCTGTTCATACTCATATCTATCTATCTATCTATCTATCTATCTATCTATGTTCATCCATCCATCCACAGTCTAATTCTACAGTCTGTTGGAAGACTGTAGAAGCTGAAAAATCAGAGACTTCTTTAACGTCCCTCCTTTCCGCCTTGTTGCCACTGGACTTAAATAGACCACTATGTCTTTGTGTGAGACAAAGGTGCCCTCGCTCTTTGCTTCATGTAGCTGCTATAGTGAAGGTGGTGGTAGTGGGGGCTTGAAGTCTGTCCCACTTAAACTGAACAGAGCAGACGATCTGCTTCATGGCCCCCATCCGATCCACTTAATGTGATTACTGTCCTAAATGCTTTTCCTGTGTTCAGCGAAGCTATCCTGGATATCTTTTCATTACAGCCTGAGCTAAAAACTCTCATTTTATTTAAAATGCACTGATGTGCTGCAAGTCGCCAGTGTAATTAACAGGATTATTAAAATGATATCTAATTGTTGGTTGAACTATTAGCATTTAAATGCAACAAAGAGAGAACTGCTCAGTCTTGTTTCAGTCTACGTGGATTGCCAATCCCTCTGGGGCTTGTTGTAGTTTGTATTCTACAGTACCTGTATCTGTTTGGGGCTCTGCAGTAAGCTACATGTTTTTAAGATGGATCGAGTGGACAAGCCGATGCCTGAGTAGTGCCAGTGTGGCATAAAATTTCATTTGTGTTTCTCACCAGATACGTGTTTGCCATTCTTATGCACGTAGAAAATGCCTTCTTCCTTTCTCATCTTGTACCCTTTTTTTCGTTCGCTCACCCTCGCTGGCTCTAATTTTCTTTTCCGTCATTCTCTCGGGCATTTTTCAATCATGTTGTGCACTGAATGACAGAATGGTTACACATAGAAAGATCATCCTCAAAATGAAACTTGAAAAAAGAAATACAAATATGTACTTGTAACCAAACATCATCCAGTGTTTGTGTTTGCATTACATGGCTTCGGACCAAATATAATGGGTTTTTGGTCTAACTCAGCCGTCAATCACTCCTTCATCAGCCTTCCAGTATAGACCAGTCATCACTATCAGCTCGATTCCTGTGTATTCTTCATGCCTTATCATTTCAGCTATTTCCTTCTGCTATCTTTTGCAATTGTCAGAAATAATTTTTGCCTGATTTGGTTTTGACGTCCAGCCAATCTGCAGACACTCTGATTTTGACCTACATGGCTGGTCCCAACTGTTGCTGTAAATTGCCTGTACATCCACCTGCTGCGTACCAGCGCCTACATTCAGGTCCAAGTACCTCTTGCTAGTTAACCCACAATGACCTGAGTCACAGCCAATTTTGGAGAACAGACTGAATAAATTATATTCCTTTGGGTAATTTTGCATCATGTCTCTTTTCCTTTTTTAAAATTTTTTTAAAGCACCCACGTTTAGGATTTGTGACAATAGTGAGTCCTTGTACTAGAATCAAAAATGAGAATAACTCAAACGGCACAGTAAAAAAATGACCCTCTGCGCTTTCGCTAAGAGACCCAACATGAGAAAAAGAAGTGCAATTTTAACAGTATGTCTCAGTTTTTATACTTGATGAAGAAATGCTGCTGTAGTACATGAAAGAAACCTGTCAGAATGACTCTTTGGGCTTAAACTATTAGCATAAATGGGTAAAATTACAGAAGAAACTCTGGCATGTAATTGCCCAGACTGCTCAGTAATTGTAAAACAGAAAGGTTTTGTTAATTCATTACCATTTCCAATATTAGATAGTGGAAAACTATAACTTAATTACATTGGTGTGGGAGGAATAGCCATGAGGGAGGTCTTTATCAGCCATAAAACTTTTGAAAATATATTTAAAAGTCCAAAATCTATGCCCTCCTTCGCATTTTCCAATGCCATCCAGCAGTCCAGATTGGAGTCTTTGCCGACCGATTCTGGTCCCCGGTTGTTATGTTTGACAGAAGTGCAGAGGTGCCGTGATGGATAGCGATTGCGTTCTGCATCTCCGTTCCAGATTTTCCGGCCCATTGGTGCTGCCAGAGTTTTGTACTGTTTTTAGAGCCAATACAAAAAGGCCCATTAGCCACTCGGTGTCTTCAGTCCTAACCACTGCGGTTCTGTGGTTTATATCTCTGTAAGTATTATTCAAACATAAATAAAATTCTTCTTTTCAGCAGAGCATTTGTTAAACACTCAAGTAGTAATAATCTACTAGTAATCTTTAAACATCCAGCTTTACATTCACCATTCAGCACAGACCACTTTGCATTGTATTTGCCAGAAATGGAAAAGAGATTTTTTTATGGAAATTATTCGCTTGAAGATATTTAGAGCCGCAGATTATACATTTCACTACTATCAGTTTGGCATAAAATATACCCACCGACAAATGCATTTGTCTTTTTATTTAGTCATATCACATCCCCGTCTCCATGCTGCAACAACAGGATAATAGCCCCTGGGGGATCTGAAAGTCAACACATCGTAGCTTTTTTTTCTCTTTTTTTCTTTTGTTTTTTTTTTCTTTTTTCTTTTTTTTTTTTTCCATTTGCC